>SSHR01002536.1:0-29313 GCA_006518225.1 Fusarium neocosmosporiellum
AGACTTTTGGCCTAACATTTTAGCGCAGTTTTCTGTTGGCTGTAGTTTTTTGTGCGTTGTTGTAGATTCTCTAGCTGCACGAAAGCATGCGGTATCAAGCTTTAGTTCATGCCACATTCGGATGCCTCAGCTTGCGCTCGAAGCCGTCGACGTTGGCCCTATTATCGGCGCTGACAGGGTTGGCGAGAGAAACTATAATCTCACACTGGAATCATGGAAATACGGCTGCGACTTTCTTCGAGCACTTCAAGTGTGCACTAAACAGCCATTGGAAGGAAGGAACCTCCCGAAATCGATTCCACAGCCGCAGCCGCGTTCGCCGTAGCGGAATATGTCCTGGTGCTGGCGTGTTGGGGCGGTGCCTAGATAGGCCACATCGTCTGCTTCTGACATGGCATAAGTAGCATGTGCGTTGATGCTACTTGCCCGCAAGGTACTATTTCGATAATACATTGCACCAGGGCTCCGAGATCCAGTCGGGAGCACCTCGTATTTCCGCTCGTGGCCCCTCCCGCAAAAGGATCATCTGCACGTCAAGTCCTGCAGTCCCTCCACGACGTGGCCGAGAGCCCGAATGTCAACCTTATGTCCCTTAAGCTCACCTGCTCGGATGTAGCAACGCTTGCGAGGATTCCGGAGATGTTATTGCCAAATGTACTGCGCGTTCTGATCTAGGACAAGCTTTCGGGACTGGGCCAAGCTGCTGTATATGGGCTCCGACATTGGCGGGCACAAATCAACCGTAAGCATGGCACCTGTTCTTTGGCACCAGGCTAACCCTGTACAGACGCCCCGCTGCTACCGCCATTGTCCTCGCCAAGTAAAAAGAGCCGATGACGAACACGACTGCCGACCTCGAAGAGCATCTTTAGGAGATCGATGCCAAGTTGCAGACCATCTCCACGCACGACGCTAGGCCAGCCGACCAATCCGAACAACAGCATATACAGGAGGAACGAGACAGCACCGAACAGTGTCTCTGCGTGCATTGACTAGGTCCAACCCCAGCCTCTCCAAACCCTCTCAACGTCCAAGAGCCCTCTCCGCAAAGCGTCGCGATTTCGCTCGGGAGATCTCTACTAGAGCCCTCAACAGACACCTTTACAATTGCCACCTCTCGGCTCCAAAACGGTCTCCAAGAAATCAGCAATTGTCTCTAGAACATAGTATCACACGTGGTATCCGAGGACCGGGCGGAAGAGCACAAGACTGGGGAGGAGGAGGTTAAGGGAATTACACGAAGCGTTTTGGCATTTAAATAAAGGGATAAACATGTCTTTTAACAGTAAACACGCGGAAAAGGCTCCTCACTAATGTATAATAAAATCTCGATGTCTCATGTAACATCAAGTTGCTCCTTCCGCCCCTTGTCTCAGCTGTGAGCCGAATATACTCGCCCCGGACTGGACGTTGAGGGTTCCCCCAACCACAACCCAGTTCCCACCCCGGCCATGAGAAATATGGAAGCTTGGTTTTGACTTCTGTTGGGCAGGCGAATGCTCCGGGGCAGTATTGTTATCCAGTTCTATAGGAGAAGAAAGCGTTAATATCTCGCTAGGGTCATGGTCTCCTTCGAGCCTCATGTGAATTAACTTGCCAGACTCGTCTTCGTCCATTTTGTCAACTTTGATTACTTTTCCCCCTTTGCTGAGCCTGACACCAGTCTGCTTATTCCTGGTTGTGACAATAATCGATCCGTGAGAGCACTCGGGAATGTAACGTCCCAAGTCGCTGCCTTGGTGCGGTCTGCTGAGGATTTTTTCCTCCTGCGGCGAGCCGAAGAATAACTCCGTGTCATCAGCATTGTCGATGACCATAAGCCACTGACCTCGTTCATTTCGTTCCAGCCACGTCTTCACCAGCGGCAACACGTCCGCCTTGTGGTCGTCGTAGCCGGGGACGTGGCATTCCTGTGCGATGGAAGCGAAAGCTTGACGGAACCGCTCGATGCTACTAGCGTGAACCCAAAAGACAGACAATCCTGGGTTATTCTGCACAACCCTGTAGGCATGTTCTAGGGCAATCTGGGTTTTGCTGTACGGGTCAGTGAAGAACGCCAAAGTGTTTAGCAGACTAACCCGGTGCCACTAAGGCCGAAGAGCGCGACTCTCGGCTGGGAAGCAGACTTGAGAGGCTGCTGCTGAAGTTTGTCGAGGATATCTTCGCGGCCAACAAAGGCTTCATTTCTGGTGTATGGGACGACAACTAAAAATAACGTGAGAACTTCTTTGTCTCAATTGTGATTGATATCGAAGCTACGTACACCAAGGACCCGCAGGCTGGTCTGGCCCTGGCGGAATCAGCGACGTCACCAATATGGTAATATCACGCACGTACCAGGTGGTAATGAAGGCACCCATTGATCTAAAAAAGCTTTCATGCAAGCCGCGGCCGTAGCAGCAGCATAGCGCTGCCACGATTTGCTCTTGTGGCTATCCGCGTAATCGCAAGCGCCCTTGATCACCACACATTGGAAGGTATCCCAGACGCCGGCGCCCTCCATCTCGAAGGCGATAACGCCGTCCGCCGCGGCGATGGCGTCGCGCTCCTCGCCACACTTCATAACCTTGTTGCTGGACGCGATCAGGCCGAAATGTATGGCAGGCTGCGGATTGTCGTTGGCGACCCCGAGACGCTGGCGCGGCACCAGCTTGCCATTGCAGCTGAGCTGCTCGCACGACACTCTATCCTGGGCATGGCGGTAATCTGCTTCAAACAGCCTGTCGTGTGCGGTACCCGGGTACTCAGCAGCTAGCTTTGGCTCCCGGCGGAGCACATCAAGGTAGCAGGCCATCTTGCTGCGCAGCGCCTCACGCCAACGAAGGCCCTTTAGCTTCGCCAGCAAAGTGCGTATTTCGGCGTTAGGCCTTCCTAGCGAGTCTAGGAGAGTATCTTTGCGAATGAAGGAGTCGGGCAGCTGCCGGCCAAAATCGTACTGGATGACACCATCGCTAATAACAACATCGCCGAGCACGACCTCCTCGCCATCAGGGCCGAAGGGAACAACACCGCAGACGCCTACCACGAGGGCGAGCTTAATATTTGGGAAACTGAACCGGCAGTTTGTGGCAACTGCTGCGGCGTTAGTCGTCCCCATGCCCGGCATGTAGGCGAGCACAATATTATGGCGGCCGATAGCGCCAGTAGAGTAGGCGTTAGGGTCGCCTGGGGCTTTGCCGTAAAAGGGGCCGTTATCGTCCCAGTGGTGGTCGAAGAGGGCATCGACAGCGTCGGCCTCAAGGGTTAGGGCGCAGATAATGGCGATCTCAAAGTCGCGACGCGTGGCCGGTGGGCTCCGCCGGGACTCCATAGTCGCGAGCGGCGCAGTGGCCGTGGTATTGGATATCAGTAGCCAAGTACGCGATCAAAGCAGGGTATCGGAAATACAATCGGATGTTAAACGTACGGGGACAGCCGTTATCTTGAGGCAACTCTTTGTAAGAATGCGACTATGGGCGACGGTGATCTTCAAACATGTTACTCGCAAATGGCTGGACGAGCGTTGCAGGAGGTGGAGAGCCCTAAGTTGTAAGGCTGGGGCTGACTACTTCGCCCAATACGGGTTAGCTGAACGCAGCTGAGGCAGAAGTCCACACAAAGCGTTAAAGTCAGAAAGAAAGGATTGAACGCGCGGGGCAACTGGTCATTTCATTTCGAATCAGTGGGGGAATTTCCTGGATATGAGAGAGGGGCGATCTGGTGCGAACGCGAATGACGAGGGCACGCTTCGCCAAGGGAATGTAGGGGGATGTGGAGGCCAAGGCTCGGAGTGATACAACCAGGAGGATATCATTGAGCAGAGAACCGCTTGGCTGAAATGGCTCTCGGGTTCAACCTATTATATGTGAAGATTTCTACTGGGGTGGATGCATATCCAAAGTCTGCATCTCAGCCGCACTCTGAACGTTACGAATACGCGATGCTCTTGTTGATGACTGCATGCGCGTCGGCCTATAAGAATGATCCACGTCAGGGCCTAATGAGGCAACTGAGAGCAAAGGGGTGTCTTCTTTCAATTCCATTTCTCGTACTTGCCTTGTCATTGAGATCACTCCAGCCATGGGACGGAACTATGCACCTACAAGGCTCCAGGTTTAGACCTCTGATGAGCGAGTAGGCGCAGCCTCGCCCAAGGCAACCGTCTACGAAAGGCGGCTCATCTTTGAGGCTGAAACAGCCCTCTTGGAATTTTGGAATTCGCTCTGATGAGTGTGGTAGGCGAACCACCAAGCAAAGGTGCTTGACGTAAGACGCCCTGCAGCGCCTGCAGCTACTGCTGCAGCTGCCTTTGTGATTCAACCCTCAGCCTGCATTGGCTACCCGCCCAGCACAGCCCTCGACGAGTCAAGAAAGGCATCAAAAAGGTCGTGTAACTGTGGATGCTTACCGGTATGTCTCTTGAGCTGAAAACTCGGCCTGCAAAACTAACGCGGCCTCCTCCCTTTTCGCACACTGAAGCAATATCCCAAATTCAGTTTGGCCCACTCAAGCCAAGGATCGCAATGCCGGTTGTAGAAGTAACAGGCCTCATCTCGGTCATCATCACCATCATAGAAGCTTCCACTTTACGATATTGAGTTCTAATGCCGTCATGTACTGATAACTGTGTCCTTTGCCATTGTAGCTGATGGTCTCTTGTGGACTCGTCATTGCAGACAATACTAATGGGCACAGCAGCGAAGATCGCAGGTTGTAGCACGAGAAAGGCCTCAAAACCCGATCATATAACTTCCGAAACCTGCTAATTACTTAGTAGCCCTTGATTATACTACGCACCAGTGGACTCTAATCATCACCATCAACAACACATCTTGACCCCGTTGTAGCCTACAACACCGAAATGGGCCAAACAAAGCAGTGCTGGGCTATATCACTACAATCTATCGAGATTTCCTCATCTCATCTCGCGTCAGTACCCAGCCAATATCGCATCCTTCCTCCTCCAAGACGTCGGCCCTCTCGTCCACATCCATATTCGCAGCCATGCAGATCTGCTGCACTCTGGTAAACATCTCTCGAACGCTGTAGTTGCCCTTGGAGACGACATCCACCATGCCAGTAAAGTCCCGCTCCATCTTGACGGCGCCAAATGGGCTGACGCGACCCGAGAAACTCCACAGCCTTTTCTCTAGAATTCGAGCGATGAGCTTCGCCGTCAACGCTAGTAGAGCTTGGTGGGTTCTGGGAGTCATGATTCTTGATAATGGTTTCATCAAGCGGTTCCAGCCCTCTTCAAAACGTTCGAATGCCCGGCCGTTGGCTCCATCATCCTCAGATGGGTCGATCCTTTCGTCACCGGAAAGCTCGTCGTAGTGAATGTCCCGGAACGTGGCTGCCAGTACTGGTCGCAACCCCAACCTAACCACCTCATCCAAAAGCACCTGGGTTCCTTCGTCAAGGAGTGCGGTAGCCCTGGAGCAAAAGGCCTTGTTCATACGATCCAGAGCAAGCGCGATGTTCTCGGCCTCTCGGTTGAACAGAAAACTGTCCTTCAGCCATGGGGATTCGCGCCCTCGATCTTGCTCGACACCTTCTAAGCCGGCTCGGGCCTGGAGAAGCCTGTCTAGATACTCGACCGAGATGTCAAGACTATTGATCATCACGATAAACTTGATGACCTTGTCTTCCAGGGTCAAATTGCCCTGAGCAGTCGAACCAGGATGGTACTCATCCCGCATACGCCTGTGTATGATGCCAATGAGGTCAGATTCAAGAACACGGCCGGTATCCGGTATGGCTGAGGCCGCCACCGCGTAGTTTGATGCAGATATCACTTTTTTGCAAAACGATATCCACCACATACATGACATCGTCAATTGCCTGGATGATGAATAGTGGTTGACCGCTGATTGGTTTGGTCAATGACAGTCGAGTCGGAGCAAGATCTGTTTGAAATGCCTGTTCGACCGATCGACGAACAAAGAAGGTAGTCATGATGACATATGATGTGTTCAGCTTCTCGGAGACCTTGCGGGATAGGTTTCAAGATACCAGAAACTCGGGTATGGCTAAGGGGCCATCGTCTGGTAGATCGGCGTCCTACAATGGTCAGGAATGGTGTAGCAATAGTCAGGGCAGCGCTTGGACAACGTACTTGGCTCTGGCGCGCGATGAACCGAGAGTACAGTGACCACTGCTGCAGCATAGCCGTCATTTCGCTGAGCAGTTCGTCTATCATCCTCATATCGATGCTTGTCTGATCGGGTTCCGTTTCGACCTTCACTCCTTGACCTTGTCGCCGGGTGAGAATACTTCGCACCAGAAATACGAATGGGTAGCTTCTGATGTCGGATATCACCCTGTCCACAGATCTACCATCGGCCCATGCGTCGAGGATGATACCTCCCTGGACATCAGCCTCAGCTTGCAGTTTCCCAATCACCTTGACCACCTGGCCTGCTCCATAGTGTTGTCTCACGAGACCACTATGGCTATCCACGATCTGTGCAATATGCTCGAAAAGCTTTGTCATGCATTTCGCGTAGAACAAGACATCCTTCGAGCTGGTGGCCGCCTGCTTCAGCGTTTCCCTTACTACATTTACCACGCCTCGACATATGTATCGTCCATACACGTCAAGGCCGACCTTGGTTCTACCAATGAGCGGGAACAATTTAAAAAATCGAGTCAACTGAGGAGCGTTCTCTTCCTCTGCTGCAGGAACAAACTGCCGCAAGAATAGCGCATAGAGGCTCTCTCTTGCGGACTCAAGGGTGATCCAAGCTGGGTTAGGGGTTTCGATTGTTGGTACTGCCGCAGCCGCAAAGGCTCCAAGGAGAACGTCCTCGGGGATCCTCGAGGCGCGATCAAGATAGTGAGCGGCAGCTTCCCAGTCTTGCGGGGCTCCCATACTACCGACAACGCCGGCGACACATGCTTTGAGCTCCATAACCTGTTCCACGACCCGGAGTGTATCATCGACCTTTTCCCTCTCGGTCTCAAGTTCTTGAGCACGTTTTGAAACTCGTTCGGCCATGTCTGCCGTGCCTGCAAGCATGGTGTGCTGTAATTTGCGAGAATGGATCAGCTGGGCATTGACGGTGGTGCGCAAACCGTCGAGAATGTTGAGCTCGCGATCCACATCTTTGCGGCAATCCGAGACCACGTTCAATCTGCCGAGGATCTCGTTTTCTCGAGCATGCAGGGCAAAAAGACCTTCTCGGACATGGCTAATGCTGGTGGCTGATTGAAGCCTACTGAGGGTCTGGCTTGGGGGCATATTTGTTTGCCCGGAGTCGGAGAGTCGACCACTGGCAAAGAACAGAGGGACAGGACTGCTGTAGTTGTGTTTTTAAATGCAATCAAAGGCACAGCAGCTCCCTGTATTCGTTGCTGACGTGGAGCTTGCTCCCGGAAGACAGGGGATAGAGGAATGAATGCTGGTCGGTTTTATACTTCTTTCGGGTCCCAATGATCAGTTGGTCACTCTCCCGCCAAACCTACCTACCTATCAGCCACCTTTCGCGCGACAGCCACACGCCCATGTCACTTCCAGCCTCTATTTTCAGTCTTGCCATGCAATCTCTCAGCGCCCAACTGTACACACAGTCGAGAAATGGCCAAGCACCCAGGATCAAGACACCACCTACTTTAGCCAATGTCCTAAGACGGCATGATATTATCTACATGATGCTCCCACACGGGGTATGAATGATTCAGGGCGCTGAGTGGGAAGGGGGCCTTCTCGTCGTAGTCAGGTAAGCTGGAGGTCAACGTTCCTCTTCCTGACTTGCTTTAAGGTTCCATGACCCCTTTTATTGTCAAGTCCTATTTCCTGCCCTTCCTCCTTTTAGCCGCCCCTGTATCTGTAAAGGAAGTGCCTGGGGTACACTCTTCCTGTCCCGCATTACCCGACTGGTTGTCCTGCCCAACAGGCAATGGCACGGTATCAGCATCCGACCGCGGCATATGATGACCTTCCAAATTCTGGGAAAGGCCCGTCTCTGAAAGCGACGGGACATCAAAATCCAAGTCGGCCGGCAACTGGTCGATAGCAGAGCAAATGTTCTTGAAGTGGGCGGGCACCCATGTGAGAGGCGGGACCGCCCGACACCAATGGGGCTAATATAAACCCGCCAGTCCACTGACGAATGACGATGTGCGCCTGGCTATGGGAAGCCCAAATCAGGGAATCGCCGCCCTTGATTTAGCTTTCGGTTTTGCATCACCCCGCAATGACTGGGCGGCTAATAGTTGTAGTTGGCTGACAGACCAGTGTCAACTGCTGCGCAATTTTCATCTTGGTCGTGTATCGCCTCCCCGTCAGCCATGCCTCTAGAGCCCACAAAGTTACCACAAAGAAAGCAACGCTCCCGCTACGCCTCTATTGCTTGGTTTGTGCATAGTTTAGGCGGCTTGGGCCTTGGTACTTGTGCTAACTGGTTATAGCGAGAAATGCCAGCCACGCAAGACAAGATGCAGCGGCGAGCAGCCCTGTGAAGGATGCCGAAATGCCTTGACAACATGCTTCTATCCACGTGCGACACGTTACAGATACCCCCGCTTCACTTCGTATATTCCACTCTGCTTGATTCTTATCATTATCGTCAATGGCGACTCCAAAAGAGGCCATCAGCCACAGCAGCAAAAGACACGGTTTACAGCAAAAGACACAGGTATATCAGCAAATCTCGAAACCATGTATGAAATAGTTCTCTTCATCGCTTCAAACAAAATTCGCAACGCTTACTGTGATCACTCTTTGAGCTCAACCGGGACGGCAGCCTCGGTCTGCACCCGAAGACTCAACAAGTCAGGCCGCGAGTAATGCCCCACCAAGTCAAGATTCTGCTGCATCATGGCTCGAATCTTGAGGTCAACATCGGCGTAGAGAATGCCCTCTTCTCCCGGATCCAGAGGCTTGCACAGCTCAGAGCCATCGGGCCCATAGATCATGCTGAAACCACCACCGGGGCATCGAGCATAGTCGAAGTTTTCCAGCCTTGTGCTAGCTTTACCAGCTTCCGTTAGGACTTGAGAGCAGACCAAGACGAAGCATGCTCCTTCCATCGCCATCACCTGGGAAAACCTGTTGCAGGCCGGAGGGGTCAAGTGATACGGCCACGGTTGGCCCTCCAGAGGATCCCAGCACAGGGGCCAACTAGACACCTGGATATCCAGGTTTTCCGAGTACTGGTAGTAGCGTAGTAGAGGCTGAGTGTGCTCCCAACAGTTCAAACCGCCAATGTTACCAAAGGATGAAGGCACGACAGCTTTGATGGACTCTGCTTGACCGTCACCCCAGTATGCTCTCTCCACATGAGTTGGCTTGATCTTCCGCCGATGGCCAACAATAGTGCCGGTCTCATCAATGAAGGACTATAGCAGAGTTAGTGACTCGACTTGCAGCAGCATACTCGGATGGATTACCTGAGCAATGTAGAGGGAGCCCCGATATCTTTCACTATAGCCGAACACAACAAAGACGCCAGCTTCGCGAACCGCGGCTTTGATCTCTTCCATTTCATCGGAGTCCTTTTCAAGGGAATTATGAAAGTACTCGTTCATGAAGCCAGCATTGCTGACAGCCGAGTTGGCCCAAATTGTCCTAGGCATGTGGCAATTAGTCAACGGCAGCCCGAGGACGGCAGCTCAACTCACCATGGGTATCCTGGGATGAAGAGTTCAGGAAAGCCGATGACCTTGGCACCTTGACCCGCAGCCTCTTGAATCAGCCGTGTTGTTTTGGCAACACTGCCTTTCAAGTCGTTCCAGCATGGTTCGGCCTGGATAGCGGCTACTTTGATAGGGGAAGACATTATGTAGATGTTTGAAAAAGCAGGAATCGTGATTTGATCGTGTGTTGAGCAATATTCGGCTGCATTGGCGGTTTTTATGTTGAATCACCCCCCCTTTCTTATCTGTCGTATCAGCTCATTCGAAGCTTACCCCGCAGTTTGCCACCAGATGCAGATCTCGGAATCAACGTGGTCTTATCTCATTCCGATGACCTAGCTCCAATCACTTTCAAGGATAAGGTCACCTTAGTCCCAAGATAAGCTTTGCGACCCCAGCTTGTCCCCAGACTACGGTCCGGACCCGACGACCAGTCTCGTGGTGGATGGAGCTATCAATGCAGCTATCAATGCCGCTCACACGTGCCATGCGATAATTACACATGATTCAGTTTAGTGCCATGTTAATCTACCGCCGGAATAAGCTTTTATTCCTACGATGATTCCGATTCCGTAGCTGATCTCGGCAGATAAGCAAAATCTCAGCTCCTGGCATTGGTGCGTTTCACGGGGCTAAACGACTCGTGTGAGGTTCCATGTGTATGAACACGATGCTTGGCGGTAAACAATTGGAGGGCGGCATGCTGTTATTGTTACTCAAAAGTAACTTTACACATGGCTTTCATTCTATCCCTAGTCTATAAATATGAACTCTTTCCCACACTCATTTGCAGCTCATGACATTTTTTCAGCACGTTTAGCCAAACTATTCTGCCTCGTGAGAAGCACTTCAGTCGACATCTACCAGCCTCATCAATATGTTTTACCGAGCAAGCTTCCAGCCTGGAGATAAATTTCTCTACGGAATATATGGTATCCAGTACCAAGGCCAGAGTCCCCACGGCCGGCAGCTGGATCTTATTCAAAAGTTCGACCAGCTCATCTCTGGGCAAGCCCACCTTGATCGTATCACTGTTCCTGGCACTGATGGATTGGCCACTCAGATCTGGCTGTCATATTGGTGGCCAGAGTCTCACGCCGAATGGTGGTCCAGGCCCGCCGTCAAAAAGTTTTGGGACGGCCTCCCAGAAGACGCAGGCATGTGGCGAGAAGTCCTTACAGTCTCGACCAGTAGAGTGCAGAACGCATGCACTGCCGAGTTGAAGAATGGATTGAATAGCCTTGGAGACATGGAGCCGTTTAGCGACAACATTGGATATTGGGGATGTATTCGCCACCGTATACCTGACGCCAGTTCGGGTGACAAGCTTGCCTCTTCGCTTGAGGAGATGCCTTCACGAGTTCCAGAGACATCGGATATCCGTCCTGGCAGGACACTTGTCACCGACTTGCCAGACAACATCTGTTTTCTTGTCGAAGGCCAAGACCATACACGCATGTCGGCAAGGGAGAAAGCTTTGTGGTTCGAAGAGTTTGACGAGCTCGTCACTGGATGGATGGATCATTTAGGAAAGGATACCACTGCCAACGGGCTTTTCGATGTGCGGATGGGTCACGTCCCAGATTGTGGGACATTCAAGGATACAGGCGCAGTCAACCTGAACCACAACAGGAAGATTGAAATGTTTTACTGGATGGATATGAGCAAATTCGAGAGGGTCGGTCGAGTCCACAGAGGTCATATCAAGCTTCGGAAACGTTGGATGGAGACGTATGGACCAGGAGGGGAGATGGGAGATGGTGTGGGTAAGATAAACCTCTGGGAGGAAACGTCGATTATGAAGGGTTCAGATATCGTCGCCGAGTACGTTGGCTGTCGCGAGGGCACTGGTTTCATGACTTATGACAAGACGGGCGTGGTCCATAGTGAAGTAACAGTCTAAATTGAATCATCACTTGTTTCGTTCATGTTCCACAAGGCGATCTGATTAGTGATGGAGAATTGGTAAGAAGGCTCTCCTGCATGGTCCAGTAGGCAGACGTGTCACCCATCCGCCAATCACAACACATTCCCTTTGACCCAGTCAGGCTTTCCAGCGCCATTGTAAAACAAACAAGAGGTAGCATTCACGTGTGACTCCCCCCTCTCATCCCCACCATTTCCTCACGCGTACCTGCGTCACCGCGTCTCGGTCTAAGGCTATGCCACAGTCGCGCTCCCAGTTTGGACAAAGAGAGTACCATAAGGTCCGCGTTCAGGAATTCTTTTTCCTTGGTAGAGCTCCATTCCTATTCCTGCATTCCCCAAAGACTGTTTGACGATGCCTTTGTGAGCGTGCGATTTTGAGAGTTGCCACAGACCAGCTGTCCGCAATCTCGGTGATTGCGTGCTCTGCAACCGTCATTTATGCTCCAACCATCTTGATCCCGAGTTTCACACTTGCCCTCGGTGGGAAGTCAGTTTGCCTCCCCACTATGTGCACTTGCTCGCTAACTCGTCCATCGCCAGGACGCGGACTCTTACGACCCTGTAGCCCGGAATGCCGAAAGGCGTGAGCTCACAAAGCTGATCGAGGTGATCAATACCCACGCCCTTGAGGAACGAGCTAGTCATTTACGCCAAGGCATACCCTGCTCTATCCCTCCACTTCGGTATGATAGAGCGACACAAAGCTCTGTGATGGGCGGCATGAACTATCATATCGAGGTTCACTTTGATGATGGAATCACATGGATCGCCCGCATCCGTAGGTTCAATGCTACGTCTCCCCCGGCAGCATTGCGAGATTATATCATCAAGAGTGAGGTTGCAACTCTTAGGTTTTTGGAGCAGACTGCTGTTCCCGCTCCAAAGGTTTATGATTTTGCATTCGAGCATCCTGGCAACCCTGTGGGGGTTGGCTTTATTCTAATGGAGAAGTTACCCGGCAAATCTTTGAGATGGTCTGTTGCAACTCAAGAACAGAGGAACAAGGTCATGAGCCAACTTGCGGATACGTTTGTGGAGCTTCACAAATACCCTTTCGACCTTCTCGGCTCGCTTGACAGCCCTGGCGAATCCCAGGTCGGCGCATTTGCTCGAGAATCGCTGACCAACCTAGTGCGATCCGAAATGCACACCACTGGGCCCTTTTCTTCCCTAGAAGAATATCACATCTCCTCAATCCGGCTCATCTTGGATTTAATTATTCAAGAGGAAATGTACTCTCAGCAAGCAGTGGATGCTTACTTGATCCACCGATATCTCCTCGACATAGTCCCGCGTGTATTGCCTTCGGTCTTTGATGACGAAAAGTACTATCTGAAGCACGCAGACGACAAGGGAGATCATATTCTGGTGGATGAGCATTTCAACATCACTGGGATCATCGACTGGGAGTGGGCTCACACTGCTTCGCCTGCACATGCCTTTAACTCTCCCATTGGCTTTTTACCAGTTGCAGACTTCTACCGTGGTGAAAACAGCCTAGGTAGCGACGAGGTTATTTTCGCACGCCTGCTTGACGAGAAAGGCCATCAAGACCTGGCTCGTTTTGTTCAGAATGGTCGGTTACAGCATAGGTTCGCTTTCTGCTGCGGATATAATCTTGCAGACTGGGACGGATTCCTCGGCCTCTTTCGAGACGCTGTAGGGGTGGACGAGTGCTTGGAATGGAATGAGTGGAAGGCTGTCGCGTTGCAGCGCTACAAAGACGATTCTGGGTTGCAGCTTCTGTTAACCAGGCATCAGGCCTCATCGATTCTTTGATCTCAGGGGACTTACCGGGGGTTCTGTTTTGTCTCCATTGAGAAGTATCTTCCCTGTCAGAGTGAAACTCCTCACGCAATAGGTCCTTGTCCTCTACAAGTAGCTGGTGTATTTTGAACTCCTCTTCCAATTGCCAGAAACATACTTTCTTGTCATTAATGACGCCTCCAAAAGAGGCCGTCAGCCACAATAGCAACACACTGTTATCAATGCATGACGGCATCAACACCCAATACCGTAAAGCAACATAACCTAAGGCCACTTCCTCGCCAGAGTCGGAGCATGGCACGGAGCCGCTCTTGGTGCCCTAACCCTCTTGGGACAGTGCCTGGGATTGAGATTCAAGGAGAGACCACTACAGCTTCCCTAGGTTGGAGACATCCGCAACATAGGCCTATTCTGGGCCGTGGAATTTGTCATTGACAAAAAGCCCAAGGAGGCTGATGTCGATCAGATTATGGACTGAACGCCACGTGCCGTTGAGGATGCCTTTTCGGAGTTGGTCAGCTCGGCGGCATGGGAGAAGATTGCCCTCCAAGTGGACATTGCCTCTAAGGCTCCAGTGACGGACATTATAGTTGGAGAAACTTTATTCTTTGTCAACTAGACGTGGCACCATAACCACAATTTGGAGAGGGTGCTGTAAATAGGGATATAGTATCAATAGTTAAAGCGACACATCACCTTTTGTTTTGCACATCTTGTTAGCTACAGGCCCGACAGGGCGTCACATTGGGAGTCACTATTCATAGATCAAAGATGTTCAGAATATTTATATGCACAAGGCAATAGCCAAGCCCGGTGTCGGGTCTGTATAAGCTAGAGTCAAACTACCCTGATCTCAACTATAGAGAGCAGTGAATGACAGTGAAAATAATACACCCAACCTTGCTCCTCATCAAGTCCATGTCTGACCTAGAAACGGTTGCAAAGATCCCCGAGCAGCTCAACCTGCTTCTTGAGGCTCACAATAAGATGCCCGAGTCCATCCGAATCCACCCCGGGACAGTACGTCTTAATCAACTCCTGGATATCCTCCTTGGCCATGCCAATCGCCGTCTTAAGAGTTGCCGCCCTGTCCTGAACCCCAGCATAGTTATGCTCACGCTGTTCTGGTGACCCATCCTGAGAGAGCAGGCGGATGGTCTGTGGATCTTTGAGAAAGTGGTCGATATCGTCGGTCGTGGCTCGCAGGCGAGTCAGGATCCGTTGGATGTTATCCTTCCTCCACACTGCTGGCAAACGCTCCTCCGAGTTCTCCGCCTCTTCCGGGGGCGCGAGCCGGTTAATCTCGTCCAGGGCAGCCTCAGCTTCGGTGCGATCGTTTTGTCTGAGCTTGTCGAGCTCGTCTAGGATAGCCTGGGCGTCGATGCGCTCGTCTTGGCTGTCAGGATTGCCAGTCTGATCGGCTTCAACGGAGCGGGGAGTCCGAGACATGATGCTAATCAGTATAATCTCTGAAAGCTTTGGTGTAATCTGTTGGGCTGATGAGTGAAAGCGTGGTGTCGATGATGCTAGGTAATGTTGGTATACAGAGAGAAAGCGGATTGGTCAAGACAAAGGTGAGTATTTATATCTAATTGGATCCCTCAGTCCAGAAGCACCTAAGTATGCGATTCATTGTAAGTGAAGTGTTCCTGATGTCCACCAGCGTGTTTAAATGTCCGATGCGTGCTCATCGAGGAGTGTAGAACATCAGAGCTCGTTCCCGGTGACCATGAAAAAGTGCAGCTGTGCAATGCAGTGAAAGAAACCAACGAACCAACTTTGTAGCTTATTCAGTTGCCCTTCTTTGTTCTTTGTCAACCTCTGATCCACAGAAGACAAAGCCGCAATCACCAATGTTCCAGAAAACCCCTTTGACAAAGATTCAAGCCCCAGAAAGCCTTTGCATCACAGAAGAATGATCGCGGCACTCAATAGGATCCGTGGGCAACTTCCAGGATAAGCGCGTGCTAAATCTTCACGAGGTTGAGTTAATACTAACGGCTCTAGGTCTGTCCTCACTTCAACTTCACCGTTCTAATCGTATACGTGCCGGCCTCGGGGCTTCACACCTGCACGTACAAGCTGGATCAAGCCAATGACGTGATTACAGAATACAAAGAATACCATTAAGCTAATTTTGTTTCCTATTACATGAGACCCAATGCGATCTTGCTTCGCCTAAAGGTGGGAGTTGAAATAAAGAGAAAGGGAAATACGTCTTGTGGGGACTTGAGCATAGATGTCTCCCATACTCGTCCAGTGTTGTTCAGAAGTCACTACTTCTGGCACAGCATGCAGCTTACACAGCTCCGGCCACGTTCTCAAATATCGCGTCGTTGAGGCAGTCGACGATGGAGTTACCATTTGTCAGCCCAGAAGTCAGACAAGTCAACGCTGCTCCCACAGCAAAAGGACCAAGGGCAGCCGTGCAGAGTGGCACGTTAATAGCGAGCTCAACGACCGTGTTGTCGGCAAGGTCGAGGCACGGCTCGGGGAGCGACGTGATGCAAGACTCGGAGAGGGCGTCTTCAAGACACTCAACGACAGTCTCGCCCAGAGTGTTCTCCGTGATGAGATCCGTGCCCAAGCAAGTGGCCACGTTGCCGACAGCGAAACCTCCAAGCGCAACCGTGCACACAGGAATGGCTGCAATAAGAGCAAGGCCATCTGTATCGGCAAGGTTCTGGCAGGGCTCGGGAACCGTCGCACAGACTGGCTCTGGGTTAGGAGCTGAGGTGGGCTCCTCGCAGAGAGCGCTTCCAGTGACGGTACCTGTACCGTCGTCGAAGCCGAAAGCAATACGCAGGCATTCAACGATGCTGGCACCCTCGGTCGACGAGGTGATGGATCCTGTAG
The DNA here is from genome assembly GCA_006518225.1 of Fusarium neocosmosporiellum. Classification (NCBI taxonomy): domain Eukaryota; kingdom Fungi; phylum Ascomycota; class Sordariomycetes; order Hypocreales; family Nectriaceae; genus Fusarium; species Fusarium neocosmosporiellum. The sequence goes on from SSHR01002536.1 coordinate 16,168, forward strand.
CAAGACAAGTTGCTGCGCTTCCAACAGCAAAGGGACCGAGAGCAACGGTACAAGCGGCGACATCTGTAATAAGTTCTAGGCCATTGGACTCTTCGAGGCTGACACATGCTTCCGGCAGAGTGGTAATGCACCTGCCCTCCAGAGCGGTCAGGATGCATTCTGCGATGTCTGATCCGAGTGTGAAGGGCGAGAGGGATGTTGCGAGACAGGTGGCGATGTTTCCTGCTGCGAATGGACCAAGGGCCGCAGTGCAAGTGAGTATGACGGGGGCCAGAAGGAGGCCGTTGGTTGTCTCAAGATCTTGGCAGCCCGCTGGGAGAGCAACGTCACAGAAGGAGGAGGTGGATGTGGGAGACGGGATGCACTCAGATGCCGAAGTTTCGACAGGCGTTGTTGGACTGGCTGCGGTAGATGTAGTGGCCTCCTCTGAAGTGGCTGCCGCCGTCGTCGTGGGCGCCTCCGAAGAAATGTCAGTAGTTTCCACAGCTGTGGTGGTGTCAATGTCGGTGCTAGAAGCCATGTCTGAGCTAGAAGCCATGTCTGAAGTAGCCGCCTCTGAGGAAATGGCGGTGGTCTCGGCAGCCAGAGAGGTATCGGCATCGGTGCTAGTGGCAAGTGAAGTGGAAGAATCCGAGGAGTCAGAGGTCTCTGGGTCGGCCGAGGTTGCGATGGCCGTTGAAGTCTCGATCAAATCACCAGAGGTAGAGTCAGCGCTTGTCGAGACTGCGTCTTCTGAGCTGGCGGTTGTCTCAGCGGCAGCTGTCGAGGCTCCGGAGGTATCAGTGGTGGCCAATGCAGTCGAGTCGCTGCTTTCGGACGCGTCGCTGGTGGCAGCTTCTGTGGAGAGCTCTGATGCGGTAGAAGAGGCTTCTAGACTAGAAGCCGGAGCCTCTGAGGATTCTTCGGGTGATCCCACTGATGCCAGGGTGGTAGCGGTGTCTGAGGTACTAGTTGCTGGAATGGGCTGGCTTTCTGAAGCCTCAGATGATGCAGGCGCTGAGGAAGATTCTGGCAGGGCATCACTGGTTTCAGCAGCGCCGGAAGACGCAGGGGCAGCAGAAGTAGGCTCCAATACAATCACTGTACCAGTAGGATCAGTTCCAGATGGCGGTAGGGTCAGCGTCGTCGTCGCAGTGCCAGTGTTGATGCCGGTGATGGTGGTAAATGGACCAGTGAAGGTAGTGCTAGGAGAGGAAGACGAAGGCTCCAGCACAATCACAGTGCCCGTTGGATCAGTTCCGGAAGGAGGCATAGTGATTGTTGAAGCTCCGGTAGCGGTACCAGTGTTGACGCCCGTGATAGTAGTGAATGGTCCGGTGAATGTTGTACTGGGGGATGAGGTGGTAGGCTCCAATACGATCACAGTGCCGGTAGAATCGGTTCCAGATGGGGGCATAGTAATAGTTGAAGCACCGGTAGCTGTCCCGGTGTTAACACCGGTGATGGTGGTAAACGGCCCGGTGAAAGTAGTGGCGGGTGCCGAGGAGCTAGGCTCTAGAACGATCACCGTACCAGTGGGATCAGTTCCCGAAGGAGGCATAGTGACTGTCACAGGCCCGGTGGCAGTCCCAGTATTAACACCAGTGATAGTGGTAAACGGCCCCGTGAAGGTCGTGACGGGTGCCGAAGAAGCAGGCTCTAGGACAATGACAGTGCCTGTGGTGTCGGTCCCAGACGGGGGCATGGTGAGAGTCGTGCTAGCAGTGCCAGTGCCAGAAATGGTGGTAAAGGGCCCAGTGAAACTGGAAGCGGTGGAGGAAGAAGAGGGCTCGAGAATGATGACTGTGCCCGTGGGGTCCGTCCCGGAGGGAGGAAGAGTCAGCGTTGCGGTGGCAGTCCCGGTGTTGATACCAGTGACGGTAGTGAAAGGACCGGTAAAGGTGGACGCCACAGTTGGCTCGAGGATAATAACGGTACCGACTGTGTCAGTTCCAGAAGGGGGCATAGTAAGCGTTGCTGTATTTGTTCCGGTGTTCATTCCGGTGATTGTAGTGAAAGGCCCTGTGAAGCTGCTCCCTTGTGAGGTAGGAGTAGGCTCAAGGATAATGACTGTTCCAGTAGAGTCGGTGCCCGATGGGGGCAGGGTCAACGTGCCGGTGGCGGTCCCAGTGTTAACTCCAGTGATGGTGGTGAAAGGGCCGGTGAAGCTCCCTCCAGAACTGGTTCCCGGGGTCACGACAATGACAGTTCCGGTGAGATCTGTGCCAGACGGGGCAAGAGTCAAAGTCGAAGGCTGAGTGGCTGATCCATCAGAACTCGTAGTTGTGGTAAAGGGCCCCGTGAAGCTTGAAGAGCTCGAGGGGCGTACAACTATGACGGTTCCAGTTCCATCCGTGCCAGAGGGAGGGAGAGTCAGCGTGGATGGTTGAGAACCTCCAGCACCGGTGCTTGTAAGAGTCGTGTAGGGGCCGGTGAATAGAGGCTCGGGGTCACTGATCAAAGCATGGCAGTCAGTCCAAGTTCCAAGTAAATGGACATGGTACATACCCAGTCGAGAATCTCGTAGAAGTTCCCGTAAGAGTGAACGAGGTCACAAGGGTCGTTGGTGCATTCGTGATCGGGATCGTGGTTCCGCCAATCGTCAGGACCGTGTTGGACGGAATGAAGGTGCTGATAGACACAGGTTGAAGACCAACAATGACTTCAGGCTGCACTTCCACAACGTGTATCCCGTCAGGGCAATCTGGGTCCTCCTGAGCCTGAGCTGCTACACTGAGGCAGTGTAAAAGCAGGAGCCCGGAAAGGTGGTGAAGGAAACGCATTGTAGCAATAAACGAGAAGCTAAAGTGAGCTTATGACCTGGGTAAAAGATGCGAGAGGAGTAAGAGAGTGTAATGATTGATGCTGGATGCCTCAACTCTAGATGCGGAGAGGGTGATATTTATGGTTAACAGAGGCTCAGGTCGGAGCACCTCTTACCAACACCCTCGAAGCGACCAACTCGCAGGCAACACAACTCTGAAAGCTCATTTCAGAGTCTGGCTTGTAAAGGGGTATCTGAAATCCTCAAAGAGAGGTATAAGTTGGGTCTCCGGAATGCAAAGGAGGGAGAATGGCCATGTGAAGCTGATCTCGGCCGCGACGTCTCTCAGGCCAAGAGCACCGAGGTGCCGTTTCGGCTCATTTTTCCATCTCCAAGGTAGTCTCTGGAATCCAGTTAAATTTTGTATTTGGGATTAATAGAGATATGCCAGATCTTTGTGAAATTGGTTCGGGCCTTGTCGGCATTTCGCTGACGGACGGCATCGTGATTCTTGTGATCCAGCTCGCTGATTCCGCGGAAGTTCCAGGATTATTGATAATAGTATTACTTGCCCTGAGACTTGAGATTTCAAGTGTTCATACCAAGAAAATGGGTAACTGAATAGACAGGAGTGGTGCCGATGAAAGCGGAGTGTTGGTGAAAGGTGACTGCCATTGCCATCTCATACCCCTTGAATAAGAGTTTGCGACTTGAAACTAGTGCAGTCATGGCATTATTAACCTTTTTCTTGGTGTTTCTGTTCAGCTCTCATGGATCGTCCGGCCGTTGGAAAGGAAACTCTTGACATGATCCAGGCCAACGAGGACAACAGGTTGGATGCCCAATGCGGAACAGCGTTGAGCAGAGCAATTACATGGCACCCAGTTATCGTGCCCCTTGGGTCTAAGCGAGGTCTGATGCGCCGAATCCCAGAATTCCGATCTGGCCTTGGGGATGTAAGCGCGATGTCGAGAATGCGGCTCTCACCCAAGGGCATTACGCAACGTCAATCTTGGAAGAAACATCGGCTTCATTGCTTCATTGAATGGTCCAAAGAAGGTTCAGTCTTCATTCCTCTCTTGAGTTTATGTTTCGATGTTCAACAGAGAGCACCAGCTGACCAGGGGGACATAAATACTCCCCATGAGGCACCTTCCATCCAGACCATCCTCGCCAACACAACTCACCACACACACACATCCACTCGTTCATCTTACAATCTTACACTCGCTTAACTATGCTCCTCACTTTCATTCTCGTCTTCCCTGCCGCTACCCTAGCGTCTTGGCTCCCCATCAGACCAAGACAAGCGTCAACCCCCGATGATTGCACGCTCACAAGCACCCTTCCCCCGGTGACCCTGACCAGCATCTACCCTGTGTCGACTATTGCCGGCTCGGGACAGGGTCAAGCCACTAGCGGCGGATCCCTTATTTACACTACTGCCTTACCAACTCTCGGCCCTAGTGGCCCCGGCCTGCACACCTACACTGTCACTGCGCCCTGCCCTTCGGCAGAGTGCCAGCCACCCGCCGCCACTGAATGCCCTCCCGGGTTCACTACAGCTGCTGTGGTCTGCCATGTTTGCGGAGATGCCCCGGTGACTACGGTCTTGACTCTCCCTTCTGAGATGGCCACGGCATCGCTCAACCCGGATCGCCCCGGGAATGGCTCCGGTAATGGCTCCGCTGGTGGGGCAAACGGCATCATGGCATGCCAAGACGGCTCTTGTGTCCTTAGCTCAGCTCCTACCGCCTCTGGGTTTGTCAAGGCTGTTCGCCCAACATCGTTGGGTCATGCCAGACCAACAGGCCCCTTGCCTGTCCCTGAGGCTCCGGCATCCAACGACGCTGGAGCTTCCCCATCGGTTCCACAGAGCCCCTCTTCGCCCGGAGCTTTCCGTCCCCAGGATGCTGCTGGAGCCGCAGACATCCCTAAGCACCAGCCAATCCCTGGATCTCCTAATTCCCCTAGTGCGCCCCCATCAGTGGGCTCTGAAGCATCCCCGTCGTCCCCTGGAACTGTTGAAAAGCCAGCCACAGTTGAAAACCCGGATGCTGGATCCCCAGGTAGCCCCAAGCAGCCTGGGGCTCATGCGTCCCCCAAGACCCCAGCATCGTCGGATTCCGAATCTTCGGCCTCGTCTTTGTCGCCCTCGACACTCCCTGAGTCCTCGGCCACTGATCAGCACCCCGAAAACCACAAGCTACCGGAGTCCCCCAAGTCGCCTACTTCTCCTACGGCACCCGACTCCCATAACCCGGCGACGGACTCACATGATGGTACCGTTGGAGGAGCGGCACCGGAAGTAGTTTCTTCTCCTGAAGCCACCCCAGCTGCCCCGACAACTGTTCTTGTTACAGGGTCTGCCCCTGGAAGCAGGGTAGCCAAGACTACTTTCCTCGGACCCCTCACTATTTCTTTCCTCCTCTGGCTCCCTCTTTATGTCCACTGAGGGGACATGGGGCCCGAACAAAGTCTCGGCCGTTAGTCACGGGAATTCCAACATGTCTTTCTTGGTGCAGCCTCTAGGAGCATGAAGCTCAATGAAAAGTGATCCTTTATTGGTTCATGCTCTGGTAGTTCAAGTAGCCGTAGCAACCTAATAGACTCTTTATAGCTGAAAACGTACTGGGGATTGACCCAGGTTACGCGCCGTTAGATGATGTATCAATAACGACAGTTCTCGCTTAGGAAAACCTCCACTTTTTAAGAATTTTTCTTAAACATTGGGAATTCCGCCATTGGCCGTGTGTCTCGCCAGCTGAACAGGGGCCCCAGGCCGGACAAGGTATTAAATATCCGCCGAATCATATTCTTTCCTCACTGTCATGCATGGACCCAGTGAAGGCCAAAAGCAAAGAAAGTAAGCTATTACTAAGGATTACTCTGGTCTCAAGATTGTATTTAGTGTCTCGGCAGACGAGGTCATAATGCCGACACTGGCAAGATCAAAACTTCTAAGACCTCCGCCGCTGCCGATGAGAGGGAGGATGGTCGAGACCTAAATTGCCGAGGCCGGAAACAAGATGGCTGAGACTTGCGTTTCTTAGCCTGAAGAAGGAGTCCAAAGCCTTGACATCCGAGAGTAGTATTACCCTATAGAGGTAGATACGCGCATTGTTAAGATTCTTCGCGATGCGGAGATCCTTATCATCGATGATAAGTATCTCTACCTATGTCATTTCGCCCCTGGTTACGACAGCGCGGTATTCTCTTCCGCGGTAAACTTCATGGTTGCAGTCAAATTCCAAGGTCGTGTAGAGCTTGAATGCTTGTATGTTGTGATATACCTGTTAAGAAGCGCAAGAAAATCTTATAAAGCTTATTAATAGTAGTTATAAGAAACTATAAAAAAAGGAATAATAAGTTAGAATCCTTGAACGACTTCTGGGCGAATCCCACGCCGTACTCCCACCGGGTTTGCTCGATACTAATAGCTCCCGGCCTATCTTTACTTCAACTTCATCATTCTAGTCTTATATCTCCCCGCCTCAGGTCCCATGAACGCCTCTCCCCTCATGATGTCCGAGACATACGCCTCGCCGACGAGCACCCAGAATCCTCCGTCAGCCCGCAAAACCAGAGGCATGTGACATCCCTTTAGGATGACGATTTTGTCGCCGAGTTGAATCTCGAGCGATCCGAGGCCCATTCTCCCTTTTCTGGTGATGAAGAACCGCCGGCCCATGTGGTCCCTGTCGGCGACGATCACCCTCCAGAAACAGCCCATGTTCTGGGAGTCCATCCTTTGAGAAGCAAGATAGCGCCACCGTCGAATTGTTGACAAACACTCGTGGGCATCCTCCACTTCAGTCTATCCGCAAAGACGGCTGATAGGTAGGCGCTGATGGCACCGACACAGTAGGGCGGGATGGTGAGCAACTGCGCGTTGGCGGATGTATATCCCATGTTCTTGATGATCTGAGGCATGGTGAACTTGAGGCCGTAGTTGGGAATGGTTGCTGAGATGTAGATGATGGACTGGAGATAGACCTGCCAGTCACATAGGACCGATTTCAAGACTGACCACTTGGCCCTCTTACTCTCAGTTTCAGCATGCTTGGCAGACTGATCGCCCATGACCGCAATTCTTCGCAGGGATAGGAACCGCTTCTCGTCGGCATCGAGCCATGCAGAGCACTCGGCGTTATCGATGAGACAGAAGAAGCATACAACTCCCGCGATAACGGTGGCGATACCCTCGAGAAGGAAGATCCACCGCCAGCCCTCAAGGTTCCCGACGCCATCCATTCGGGCAATACCGAATGCAAGGAGGCCAGATAGAGCACCAGCGAGCGCACTCGCCGAGTAGAAGATGGCAATGCGTGTCTGGATCTCATTTTGCATATACCATTGAGAGATGATGTACACGGCTCCGGGAAAGAAGCCCGCTTCAGCAACGCCAAGCCTATAATTGTCAATGACCATCAAATATATCTGATGAAGAGTGCGTACATGAATCGGGAGGCAATCAGCCCACTAAAGTTTTGAACGATGCCCATCAGTGTCATGACGATGCCCCAAGCAACAATGATGCCTCCGATATAGACAGAGGGTCGTTTGAACTTGGTCAGGAGGTAGTTGCTAGGAACCTCTTGAGACTAGGTCAGAGTGGTTACCTAGAAATGGCTGCCAGGTGATGACTTACCAAGAACGACGTAAGGCACGAAAAAGACACTCAAGGCGATGTTGTACTGCGAAGGAGTGATGTTGAGGTCATCCTCCAAACCTTCGATCTTGGCGTTTCCTGTAGCAAAGCGTGAGTAACCTTGCCTCGCCGAGGGACGGTGATGCTAGACATACCGATGTTGGCGCGGTCGATGAATGAGAAGAGGTAGAGAATGGCGAGGAGAGGTACAAGTCTCACGTCAATCTTGGTCTGGTCAGCAGGTGAACATGGAGAGTTCAGGCAAGATACTAACCTTTCGTACAACCGCTTTCTTTCGATCATCGGGAAAGCTGTCGAGCCAGGCCTGGTCTTCAGCGCTGAGATGGCTGTGGCGCGGCATCTTCTGGTCATCGAGCTGCATGATGTCGCCTGGTTTCTCGGACCAATTATCCGAGATCTCATTCTGGGGTTCCTTGACGGGGGCCATGATCTTGACTTGGGTGATGAAGTACGGAGGTCGACCTCCGTAGTTGAAGAAGATATCGGGTCCAAAGTTGTTCGACGACCTGAAGGTTGATGGAAAGCGTCCCAAGCCGTCCGACAATGCCTTCTTATCTATCTATTGCCAACGACTGCGCTATCTGGAAATCTAATGTCAGTGGTATCTCGCAACTCAATACCCGGAGCCACACCGCTCGAGCCAAGAGATAGGCATGATCGTGTAGACCGACTTGGCCCTCTGTTTGCCCCAGATTCGCCTTATCGCGGGGAAGTCTGGGGAACAGAGGCGGAGGCTGCTCCGAGTGGGAAGCCCCGGATTCCCTGGTTAGCCTGGTGTTAGCGCCGGACGGTAGTCCGCAAGGTCTGGGCCTTGCGAGCACATCATCCCCTTCACTCGCTATTCAAACTCTATCTTGGTCCTAAAGTTAGTGCCACAGTTCCGTTGTAAAGGTGACCCAAGACCGACGGCCTACTAGGCGCTTAGTTTTGTTGAGGATCAACGATGAAGACGCAGCATGTTGTCACTCAGAAACCCTTGGCCAAGCTCTGCCGGTTGTCTCAGCTGGTGGCAATCTCGATAAGACCGTAGACTCTTCATCTAGGATGATGATGATGTCTAAAAAGCTAGGATCGTGTGCCTCTCAATTGAGATACCCCTTTCATGTTGTTCCCTGACCCACAGCCAATTTCCCTACGGATCAGAGGATAATCCGGACTGCGGCGTCTATCTGTTGTGTTGTCAGACGGCTTACGCCGACAGTAACATTCTGTCATATACCGGTATTTGGGGGATTCTAATGCTTCAGAAGGAGCACCCTGGAATCTCACTATAGCTTCAGGGGCTTCAAAAGGTATTGCTTTTTTATTACTTGCTAAAGGCCTCTATAATTGACTAGCGTTTAGGAGCATTAAATTGGATTGAAGTATCCCTTGTATTTCCCCAAGTTGTGGCGTTTTATTTGCTTTTTCGTGACTTCTCGTGGGCAAGAACTTTTGAAGTCTTCCTCTGTACGCCGTCATCATATAGGACATGCGAATCCGGCTCCCCCCAGGGCTTGAGTCCGCGGGGTCTTAGAGGAATTCACGCAGGCAGTCGACGGAGGCATTTTATTTTGTCAAAATTCAACCACAGCGATGCATATAGCGAGACGTACACAAAATGATAGAGAAGAAAGTAATTAATTGATCGATACCAGTAAATTTATTTTTTTCCTTATCCTTGGCCAAGAAACACACAATAGAAGGCATCCAACCCATTGTCGAGACGAAAGCATGGTCTGAGCTCAAAGAGGCTGCTTACGAAATATCGTTACAGCCCTGTCAATTATCGTTACACCCTAGTGGTTTATCTGGGACTCGAACCAATGAGAGCAAGGCTTGGAGCGGACGGTATCCCTGCTGGCTCCACAGTGATGTCCTAAAACCGCTAGCTAGACTGAATTGAACAGGAGCAGTGCGCGATCCCATCGCAATTGCGAACATTATTTTTTTTTTTTCTTTACTCATAACCATGAAACTCGCAATAGAAGGCATCCGTCCGTATCTATGTCAAGGCGAAAGCATGGTCTGAACTCAGAAAGGCTGCTTACAAATATCGTTGCAACCCTGTGAAGCTGTCGTCATATCCTGGTCTTCTATTTGGCTTCGGCCAATGAGAACAAGGCTTGGAGCGGACGGTATCCTGGTTGGCTCCACAGCGACGTCCTAAAACAGGCAAGTTTCGTTTTGCACAATGCTCGACTGAATGTTGGGCTGGATGAAATTAGAAACCAAATGTTTTAGACGGAGTACCATGCTTTCCAAGAATTCAGAGCCGAGCAAACGAAAATCGCAATGCCAGCCATTAAAGTTTTGCCTAAACACTCGCTTCTGCATCGCCACTGAGTTCCTCTTCGGAATTCGGAATAGCCTCCGTTCGCATAGCCATCCCGTCGTGGACCCATGCGCGCGCTTATCAGTCATCCATCAATGACCTTACAGACTCGGCTGAAAGGCACCGAGTTTAGACCCTTGCATCATAGCCAGGTAACTAATTTCGGAATCCAGACTATTCTGGTGCACATGTCCGGGCATAGCCTAGGCATCTCGAGCTGTGACACGTAGAAAGTTTATTCTCGACACCTCATTAAATACCGCGCGGTAGCTTAGAAAGCCATCATGTTCAAGTTTTTGGTCATGCCAACGATTACCAACTCGATATCGTAAAATCGGCACTCGGTACCAGGCGGCAGGATATTCCTCCGACTTCTATATGGCGGTGCTTGTTCCTTGGTCGAAAGGTAATCAAATCCAAGCGGAGCGAAAGAAGTCGGCATATCATACGGGTATTGTCGATTATTGCTATTTTGTGTATATAAGTCAAGGACGAGCTGTTCATGGCCGTCCTTTGATAGTTCTTCACTATCATCACAAACTCGCCATGCGTTTCCTATCTCTTGGTTCAGTCTCTCTGTTCGTCGCTAGCACTGCGGCCTACGACACCTTCCTAGGCTTTAATGCCTCACCTCAAGTCGAAACAAGGTCTATTGACCAGATCTACAAGGCTGCGTTGAAAGAAGGCGGCGTTGTTACTGCCTGGATGGGCGGAGACGAAAAGAACCAACAAGATGCTCTGAAAACCGCTTTCGAAAAAGCATTCCCCGGAATGAAGCTCAACCTCACCGTCGACCTTTCCAAGTACCACGAGACCAATATCGATGAACAGCTGGCCAATGACAACGTCTACGTTGACACCTTAGGTCTGCAGACCTTGCAAGATTTTCCGCGATGGAAGGAGGAGGGCGCGTTACTCAACTACGCTCCGCTTGGCTTTGATAAGATATATCCCGATTTCCGAGATATCGATGCTGCCTACTATGGATTCCTTGGTTTCGGCTGGCAGCTTATCTGGAATACCGACAAGCTGAAGGGAAAGGCGCCCCAAGAGTATCCAGACTTCTTGCGGCCGGAATTCCAGGAGAAGCTGGTTTTGACGTATCCCAACGACGATGATGCCATTCTGTTTGCCTTTGAGCTGATGTGAGTATCTAAACCCTACTACCTGCAGTGTCGCTAACTCATTTCATAGCCTCAAAAAGTACGGCACCTCCTGGTTCAACAAACTACTGCAACAGAAGCCACGATGGGTTCGAGGATCTGCCACTGGGCCAGCACTTGTTGCTGACCCTAACACAACCTACATTGCGACTTTTACCTCTGGTCTTGGCCTCTTGACGCCCCAGGGACCTCTCAACGCTACTTTCCCCAAGCAAGGCCAGTTTGTCTCATGGCCCCAGACTGCTGCTATCCTCAAGGACGCGCCTCACCCCGAAGGCGCCAAGCTTCTTCACAACTTTCTGCTCAGCAAGGATTTCCAGAAACAAAGTGGCTTTTGGAGTGTCAGATCTGACGTCCCTGCGCCAGTTGGATATCCTAAGCTTGTCGAGATGCCTGGAACGAACCCTTCGGCGTTCTCAAGGTTCATGGAGGACCGAACGAGGGTCGAGCGACTGAGGTTTTGGTTCGAAAAGAGACTGGGCACACCTCAGGGGCTCAGCCCGCTGGATGATGACCTATGAGCTGCAAGTTTGTTCAGCACGGTATTTAGGGATGGACACACATGCTGGTCTGGGCCCTATCGTATCATTCATTGTACATACACTATTACCCAAGAGTTGCCAAGAGCACGAGGCCAATATTCTCTTCGGCTATCATTGCGCTGGCAGAAATCAGTCTCTAAAAACTGTTTCAGCCGCGGAATTTGCCTACTGTTAATTAACCTTCTCTCCTTCGTACTATTTTCTTCCCTGTAGCAACTGAAGGGCTTGCAACATATTGGTTTGTATAGGTACCTAGGCATTGGTCGGAATAAGTGTTCGCTAAATGCGAATGTTGGTTATCGTCTTGGTCTTGAAAAGATTCTTATGATCTGCATGCATCGCACTTTCGGCTCGGTTATCGCATAAAGGGACAGGCTTCAGCTATAACAAAGAGCACACTAAACACAAGTGTATCGATGTGCCTAGAACGAACCCATATGACTATTCATATTCGTGCCTAGAGGAAGAGTAACATTGCCCCTGGGTCCTCTATCAAATCAATCCTCGCGTCTCGACAACCAAGGCAGAGGCACCCAGCTTCTTGGTACAAATTCTACTCCAAAGATACGACCACCTTCTGGGCCGAGACACCCTTCGTGCCCAAAAAGTCCACCGCTCCTTGAAGACTCTCCAAACCCTTTCCAAACTCCCAAGGGCTAGGGGCGGGTACAAATGCCCCAGTCTCGATCGCCTTGGGCAAATAGTCATCCCAAACAGCCGAAGCAACATGAGATTTAATGATGGACAGCAGACTTCTCAACAAGCAGTACTGATTGATAAGGCCCTTACTGGCGGACGACGAGCTCCCGCCTCCACGTGGTGTCCGCTGGGAACTCTCAGAAACAGTTCGACTGTCTCTGGGTGCCAAGAGGAGTTCAACGACACGATTATCCCCCTCTCTACGACGCGTCGACGCGCCGAAAACAGAGCCTCTGAACCTCACGAAACACCAAACATTACAGCCCCAGTACGGTAGAGGGAGTTGCGCCCTTCTCATGTACGCCCCACGATGGAGAATGGACTTGGGTACTCCATTTGTCCTGCCCGACAACGGTTTACGGTTTTCGAGATCGATGAGGACGCGCGGGAGCTGCGACGGAGGTGGTTGAACGACCTATTGCTTAACAAATAGACACCACTACGACAACAACACCACCAACAGCTCAGTACTTCAATTCGAAACACGACATATTTTGCAACTTCACAGTTAACCTGTGCCCCAGCAGACCGTTACTGCATAAGACGCGTCCTGACGCGTCTTTTGTTGTAACAATGTCTACATGGCCTCAAGTCAACACAGACCTGGAACCAGCGCTGCGGTCAATTCAATTTTTCGCAATTCAATTCAATTCAACCCAATTCAATCCGGGAAAAGAGGAATTCAATTCAATCCAATCAAGGGCCCTCAATTAATTGAATTAATTCAATCCGGATAGGGATTTTGGTGGTGATGCTGCTGAAATATATAAAGATAGCATTTTCTGATGGTTTTCTCAAGGTGCTACCCTAATTGCCTAACTCTGATTAGTCAGCATCCCAAATAGGCATAGCCTGATCACATGACCTCGCGATCTCATCGCGCCGCGCCTCCTTCCTTCGCACATCACACACACAACTTCCCTCCCTCAACCATCCAAAAGCCCGACTTTTTTGGCTATTTCGGAAGCCGTTCTTTTGCCCTTTGCCTCGTCATTATCATCATTATCATCATT
>SSHR01002538.1:0-15271 GCA_006518225.1 Fusarium neocosmosporiellum
GTATTTTTATAAAGAAATTTATAATATAAGTAGTAATTTTTAATTAACTTACTTATTTAACTTACTTATTATATATATTATAATTAACCTAAGAAAATAGCTTTAATTCTTAAATATTACTTTATCTTTTTATATTTGCTTAACTTTCTTACAAGTATAAGTAGATTTACTATTTTACCCCTAATAGGGAACTTTTAAGATAGTTAGAAAACATTGAAAAAATATTCAGCTCTAATCTACTCAGCTACTATATAAAGACCAAAACATACATGACTCCTCCTCTCAGGAGGGCATTTCTCGTTTGTCTCGGCTAACAAGAAGATGGTACCCTCAACACTGCAGTGGCGATTTAATGCAGATAAGCCTTTTCAATGGCACGCATAGAATCATCTCCCTGCAGCGCAAAAATGTCAGACACCGAAGCTATCTCTTTCTCGACGCCGGCAATGCCTCCTTCTTCTAGGATACGGCTGAAGGTCTGTCGCATAGAAGCCACAACGGCTCGAACAGCATGGTTTCCGCAGATGATCAAGCCGACCTTGCGAAGCCTTGCCACTTCATTGAAAGAGAGCTGCGGATAGCTCGTGGGCACTATTACTAGCGGTACAAGACCCGGCCAAGCTTGACAGAAGGACAGGATCTCATCCGGCGTCTTCTGCTTGCTGTGGACTAATACCGCATCGGCGCCGGCTTCTGCGTAGGCGATTGCACGCTTGATAGCCTCGTCTTGGCCTAACCTAGCAATCAAAGCTTCTGTCCGCGCAATGACTAGCATGGAGCTGCTTTTTTTTGCGGCCGCTATCTTGCCCTGGAACTCTGGAACCGAGACAAGATGGTGACGTCCATGAGAACGCAGGCTGCTATCCTTTGGGAATATCTTATCTTCAAGGACCACAGCTGCTGCACCCGCTGCCGCAAAGCGCGGAACCGCATATGCCACATTGACTGCGTTACCGAATCCCGTATCGAGATCAACAATCAGAGGGAGGTCCTGAACTTCGCCCATAGCACGTGTTGTGTCGAGGATCGCGCTCATTGGTAAGATGCTAGCATCTGGGACAGCATATGAAGCTGCTAACTCAAATCCGCTGACCCAAACAGCTCCGAATCCCGCCTCTTGAACGAGCTTGGCGGCGAGTGGATTATGGGCAGCCATGGAAATTGCCGGATTGGAGGTATTTAGCCTCTCGCGTAGAATAGCGATTTTGGATTGCGCTAGTGGCGCCATCGCGAAGAGCCCGGAGGATGGAAGCAGATTCGTAAAGTAGTAAGAAGAGCTGTAATGAAGTAAAGCCAGCTATGATTCACGCCGTGAATCATAACCTGTAAGCGGGTAGTGGAAGTCTAAAAAGGACGTTCGAAGCAAATCGAATGGTCTGATTTAAATGTGAGTATGTAACAGATGCTGAGCTTGTTCAAGTATTTTGAGGGAAAAATACAAGCAGCCTTCGGGACCGGGATGTGTGCCATTATGGCTCGGGTACCCGGTGCCGACCCGAAGGCCCCAATCCGTGACGCCACCCGGGATGGGATAACAGACGGACTACCAGGATCAATGACAAGCTCGTAGAGATAATGGTGCCTTTTAAAATAGACAATAGCTGAACTGATCCGTGCCCTAATTGTCAAAACGGGAGTTGCAGTCAAGACGGAATACAACGCAAGGAGGAGGCAACATCAATTCTTAGCCTCGCTTTGTAGACTAGTAGGTTAAGTTTCGGATTCCATCTCTCTCAATAGCTCCATGTTCTTGTTCATAGCCATCGCTAGAAGACCAACATCTAAGTGTCCCAAGATATACCTCGCCCCCAGTTCTCTCACTGCACGTTTACAAATGTCAGGTCGAGTGTACAATCCTGAAACTCCGAAAACCTTTCCAGCTTTGTGGGCGGCAGCAGCGACAGCCTCTAGGGCTGCTTGGAATTTCGGATGCTCCCATTCACCCAGGATACCTAACTCCAGCGAGAGATCGTTTGCGCCTAGCAGCAAGACATCAACACCGTCCACGGCTGCGATGGCATCCACGTGCGCAAGGCACTCAGCCGTCTCAACCATGATGAAGACTGTAGATCCGGAACTGTCCAGCTGTAGCATTGCCTCTTTTGCCCCGATCCGCTCATAATTAAACTGTACAAGTGTCGCTGTCAAGGAGCGTTTACCCATGGGCGGGAACTTCATGGAATGCACTGCGCACTTCGCCTCTTCTATTCCCAGTGAGGGAGCCCGTCTTGTTAGCACCTGTGATTCTATGCACAGCGACAAGAGAAATTTCAAGAAAGAGGGAGCCGTACCGACTGTGTTGACATGTGGGAAAATAATACCCAAGGCACCGCCATCGAGCACTTGCTGTACGAACCCGTTGCCGCATTGGTAAGGTACTCGTACAAACGGTGTGATGCCAGCCAGTAGTGCAGCCGAGCACACTCGACTGGCATCACTGATGGAAAATGTCGAATGCTCGAGGTCCACGAAGACGGAGTCATATCCGGCTGCCCGGGCAAGGAGCACGAGCTCATTGTTGGGGAATGCTTTGACGCCAACTGCCTTCAGGGACGTCAATGGAAGCTCTTGAAATCTTGGATTGCGGTTTTGCTCTTAACTGTACAAATCCGCCCCTTTGCGAAGTTACGGAGGAGGTTGTTATGGATCATTTTCAGCATATAGAATGGCGATTATGCTGAAGCTCCTCAGCTTTGGTCTCCTGCCTCATGGACGATGAGAGAATTTAGGTGAGACGGTAGTAAAGGGGTTGCGTTGTCGAGTTGTTCTCCACGCTCGTTCGTCCCTTGATGGTATTTAGCGAAGTGGGAATCCAGGTGATGGATCCGGTGCCCCCACGGTCGGAACCCCACCGCCGGACGGGAACCCACAGCCGGGGACAACTCACTTCGTGATTGAATGGAATCTAGAGCTGAACGGTCTTCCTAGTCCATAGATTTTACCCCTTGAACTTCCAAACCAGGTCACCTATGTGACCTGCATACGTCTCGTGGAGCTGCAAACGCGAGGAACGAGCTGTTGTGCCCGACTCGACGGCAGGAATCGAGGTGTCGGCTTGAATCATAGATGCTATTCTTGGCCGATAAAATTTTTCTGTCTATTAATATGTACTAGAGAGGGGTTGCCACTATTCTTTAGCAAAGTTTGTTCTCCAATCTGGCATCTACTGCACAGAGTCAAGCCACTGCAGATCGGCCCAGTCAAAAGTGAATTGATTTCCTGCTAGGCCGACGTCATTAAGGTAAACTTCATTGGATTGCAGCATAGTACTGTTCTCCACTGACGGGGTTGCTAGCCTGCGAGGATTTGAAGGCCGCGTCTCTGGCTCTTGAGTACATGCTGTCTTCCCTCGAAGTTCATCCAGGTTTTGGCTAGAGCTGGAATCGGAACATTGGATATCTAGCACGCTAACAAGCGCGCCGTTGAGGGCTTCCGCGTCATCGATTCTGGAAGCGATCTCTCCTATGCCCTGAAGAAGATGGTGCGTTTCAAGAAACTCGGAAGATTGGGAGGCCAGCCTGTAGATTCTGTCTAGCTCATCCCTCAGAGATGCTGCTGGAATGTTACCCCGGTTGGCCATGGCTTGCAAAACTTTCCTGGCTACATTGATGAGAGAGTCCTGCGAGGCAATTGGGATGATGCTTCTGGCGAGCATCAGGCATATTGCAGCTAAAAAGGTTATTTCTAAGTTGAAAAAGGGGAAAGCCTCTAGATGTCCTGTTAGGACTCTCATGACACGCACTCGGGCTAGGGGATGGAAGAGCTTACCCATAAGACCTTGATCATGAAGGACAGAAACAATGCTGAGGCTCAGTGTTGCAGACATGACACATGTTTGTGTCAGTTTAGTGGCGCAATCCGGCGGTGCACAGCGCGAAATGTCATTGCAACTTAGTGTTGACTTGACTAGATGCAGTAGGGCAGGTTTGGTCGCCGTGATTATACACTACAAAATAAACCAAGGTTCGGATCAAGCCCGGAAAAAAAGAAAACCAGGGAGTGGGGAAGAGGGTTGGCACGTACGTGATAATACATGAGATGCAAGGCTGCCGCCGTCTTTGAGATCGTCGAAAGGGAGCCGTCATAACACAATCTTTGTGTGGAGATTATTTGTTTCCCCAGGCCTTGCATTCCCTTGAGTAGTTCCGCCACGTGTGCCAGGAATGGGTGGCTCAGATCATCGAGCCAGCCATGTCTGGCGAGAACTATGGACGAAGCCATCTAGTTACTATTTTACCGAAGAACGGAGGAGACTGGTTACCTTTCGTGATGCTTGTTAATTTATTGGCAATAGACAGGCTGATCTGTAGCGTGGCATCCGAGAAATGTCCAGGATTGATGTCGGACGAATTTGCAATGTTGAGTTGCTCTGCGGTTGGATAGTCAACCGTCTCGCAAATGGCAGCCGAGTGCCTTTGGTCGAGCACACAAACAGTGCATAGCAACTTGAGTGCACATCTTTGTTGCTGACTGTCAGAGCTGTCATTCATTACACACATACCCCTGAATGCAGCATGGCGCGTTATCCGGGATGCTTGTCCTATCTAAATCATATTAGGTCGCTACCGAGAAAAGACACGGGGTTTCATATCTGACTAACGTAGAGGAACGATATCTCGTGCAGGTCAGCTGCCTGTGCATAAAAGGACAACAGACAGAGCACCTCAACAGCTGTTACTGGATCTTGACTCAACACAATGCTTGACGGGAGGGCGTTGACACCTTGCCGAAACTCGTTCACACCTGGTGGTCCTGATTCGCTCGCTCCTTTCTCCAGGAACAATTTTCCCACTGCAATTATGAGCAAAACTTTCACATGCCAGAGTCTTGAGGAAGCTTGTGATGAGGGCTGAAAGGTTTGCTCGAGCTGTTCTTTGAAGCCAACATGGTGGAAGAAGTAATGAAGGGAATTGAGGTGGAAGTTGGCAACATCGGCAAGGTGGATAATGTAGTCCTTTGACGGTAAAGGGAGTGCCGAGGGATCAAAATTGAGAATATCGTGAAAAGATATGTCATAAGACTTCTTTTCGTCGACTGGTGAAGATTCATTCACCTGGTCGGGCTCAGGTTTGAGAAACTGGCGCGCCTTGTGGCTGAGGTCCCAAGTGCTGGCAAGCTGGAATGGAACTTATTCGTGTCAGTGTGATCTCTAAATGCCCCGATAACTCAAGCTTTGCGTACCTCTTGGCTCTTTTAGCTGCCTATTTGGGTCAGCGACGGTGGCGCCTGCTGTTCCTGGGAAGGCCTGGATAGGTGTTTCAACGTTCTGCTCCCCGGCATCTGTGGGGTTTTCTGTGAAACGTGCTCGCGAAGCTGCGTCAGCAGATGGGCTTTCTGATATTAATGCACGACGTTGCAGGGTCCGTAAATGTCTTCGGGAAAAAGAAAGGATTATTAGCTGTAGATTTATGCGACCCGCCGGCATTGTGAACACCCACCTCTCAAGAATCACAACCCTTCTCTCTGTCTCATCGTATACACAGGCTTGACGCCGGTTGACGCAATTGAGGCAAGGGCTGCGTCCTGAACACTTGACCTTCCGCTGTCTGCAGACTCGGCAACTTGTGAAATGGTCAGCGGAAATGATTGAGGGCAGGGGGGGAAAAGGAGTGGGGGATGACATGCGCGTTGGAAACCCTCCTCCTCTCGTGGTCTGCTCCGATAGATGGCTGGTAAGACATTGGATCTCGTTGTTCCACGACGTCAGCGACCCATGCACTTTTCGCCAGCGCGGGAATCTGGCGAAATTAGAGTTGAATGTTCCCGTGACGATGACAATTTGGCGGAGCGCGATAGCAGCGGCACGTGGGTGACAAGTAAAAGGTCTGCTCACCACCAAACAGTACGGAGAGACCTGCCCTTTTTCTGCCACCGGCTGTGACTGATTATCCCGAGATCCGCCGCTGCCAAAAGATTTGGGTTCGAGGAGAAATGAGGCCGCTAACCAACTAGAGGCTTGCCTTGGACCACATGGCTGGTGATAAATTTGGCAAGCAGCAGCGAGTCGGGTGCCGGGCTGCCGAATAGGCCCACACTTGACTCGGGGGTCTTCGGTGCCCCATCGCCGAGCCGCCTCTTTCCTCAGATTAGTGTTGTAGGTGCGAGCTCGCATTACGCTCGGAACTAAAGACCATGCTGCAAGGAGGCTCCCTAAGCCCAGGAAATATGCTTGCACGTACAAACGTGCTTCGCTTGCGTATGCAACCGTGTGTTATTTCTTGATGACGCAGAGGCTACTTAGTCCAAAGTCTCCTTGGTTTGCCTGACTATGGCATCGACAGCTCTTGCGAAATACTTGACGTTGCCAGTATTGAGCCCAGCTATGCTCACTC
Organism: Fusarium neocosmosporiellum; assembly: GCA_006518225.1. NCBI lineage: Eukaryota > Fungi > Ascomycota > Sordariomycetes > Hypocreales > Nectriaceae > Fusarium > Fusarium neocosmosporiellum. The sequence goes on from SSHR01002538.1 coordinate 6,333, forward strand.
TCCCGCTTGGAAGCATATAAATGTGCCATTGATCCCTTAATTGCGCCACCTGGGCCATGCTCAATCCAGTATAGCTGAACATGCCAATTTGAGTTGTAATGTGGTCCCAATTGCCTGGTGTCTGCAGCCGCTCGAGCTCTTGCCTCAAACACCTCCTCATCTTTCTGATACGCGCGGCCATGGCGCGTAAGTCTTCTTCCCACTCGGCGAATAAATTTTTGTCGTTGAGAACGATCGAGGCTATCCTGGCGCCGTAGATTGGCGGTGTCGAGATCTCTGACCGCTGTAGAACGGCGAGTTGGGATGCAACACGCAGAGAGGTGTCTCGTGCACCAGGACCGGCAACATAGTGTAAACATCCAACTCGCTGTCCATAAAGACCTAGATTCTTAGCGAAAGATTGGGCGATGAGTAATTCCATCCCCTGTTCGACGAAAAGACGGATTCCAGCATTATCCCGATGAACTGAGCCGGTTGCAAAGCCCTGATAAGCGCAGTCAAAAAAAGGAAGAAGGCCACGGGCCTGCACGATGTGAGCTATCTTTCTCCACTGCTCTGGGGTGAGATCGATGCCAGTGGGGTTATGGGCGCAGGGTTGGAGGACGACGATGCTGCCGGTCATCGCATCTTGAAGAGCTGACGACATGGCCTCAATGTCGACATCTAGTGTCTTTGCTGAGAAGTAAGGATACCACTTGATGGGCAGACCGACGTGGGAAAAAACTTGGGCGTGGTTGTCCCAAGTCGGAGTCGAGAGGTAAATATCTGGTTGATGCAGGAATTTGGATAGAAATGCGCCACCAAGATGTACCGCTCCTGTACCCGAGATGGTCTGGAATGAGCACACCTATAGCCGTTAGGGCGAGTAAAAATCGTCTGAAATAGACAACCTACTCGATCTTCTTTGATAGCTGGAGAGCCAGAGCCCAAGATGAGTTTTTGAGCAGCCGAGGTGAATTCAGGGACACCTGAAATAGGCAGGTATTCATTGTTGCGGCTGGCGTCTTGATGGAAGATTGCATCGGCCTACGGAAATATCAATGTCAACAGAAAGTTGCCATGAAGCAATATTTCGTTCCAATTTCACCTTTCTGATAACAGGAAGAACCCAAGGGGCCCCAGCATCGTCCCTGTACGCACCGATGACCAAGTTGATCTTTTCTTTTGACTCGTCCTTTTGATATGCTGCTCTCAGCCCGTAATGAAGATCTTCTGGTGCTTGTGGAACAGCACCGGCGTTGAATGCGCTTTTTGGGGAAATGGGCGTGTTAGACGGCATGATATTCTGTGTCTTTCGGCTTGCTCAGTTTGGTTACAAGGGGGGAAGGGGTGCCGGGGCCTTTAAAATGTACTCCGCGTTCGTTTACCCCACGGGTCTAACGTTAATTACTGTACGATCCCCGCTTTAGGAGCCGTGTTTGGTCGGATGCCCGCGCCGAGGATACCGAGAACCCTGACGATTATTGTCTTCCGCGTCTGGAACCGGAATTAACTATATACGGGAAATGAAATGGCGCTAGTAATACCGGTAGTATGACAGTTTGGTTTCCGAATTCTGATATGTTACAGGCACCTATACCGTTACGCCACAGGGCAAAAGATTGGGCTTTGATCGCAATGGTAGCAATAAATCAGGTGCAACAGCTGCCTTATGTAGCCTCTATCGCTTACGGCGGATCAAGCCCTAACATTGTTCATGAGTTCAAGGTGCGGCGACTTGGTCCTTAGTATTATACCAGATTCGCCGCATGTCGACATCATATTCCCTCGAACTCTAACTGGCAGGCAGTGGAGCTGAGGCAGGAATGCAGGCTGTTGATGATTTTCTTGCTGCTAGTATCATGGTTTCCAGTCTGACATGGTTCTATGTATAAGGCGGACTTTGTTTCACTGTAGTGGAATTTTGCTGGATTTCTTTGATGCCTTTGTCCAACCTTCCGATTTCACTGGGACTTGACACGATGGCCTTCAACCTCGCCTCCCAATTTTTGAATAACGACCAGCATCCAAGTTTCATCAATGTAACTTCGGAACCTAAACAGTGCCACAAATTGCCAGCTTGTACTCGATCCCGGGTCATCAAGTTTGAGCATACTTGTCAGGTGCTCATGAACTTGGAAGATCTGGGTCTTGTTTTACGCTAGATATCACGTGCTTAGTTGATTGGCTCGGAAAGGCGTTCCGCACTGATTCGGCCTACTCATCCCTAAATGAGTCGTGCTACTCCCACACAAGTCCGTATTGTCTGCACACACAGCCCGCCGTAATATCACGTGACCTAGGAAATTTCCGCACCGCTCCTCACATCTCTCCTCCCTATATACCCAAGTCTACACACTTATTTTTCCTCACTCATAATAACACCAAAACACCTCATTGCATAATTTTGAAGGCATAGGCACTAAACTCGATCCTATCTTTATCAACGACGATGATCTCTTATCGATTAACGAATTCTTCGACGCTCTAGAGCTTAAATCTATCGAGTTAGAGGACGCCATTAAGTCGAGCCCTGAGACCACTAAGGAGCCGCCCCAACAAATCCAAGAAATCCCTTATCCGCCTCCCTTTACCGAATTCGACTCTTTCGACGAGCTATATAACTATCTGCAGAGCTTCCACCGACTTAATGGCGCTGCCCTCGTTAAGAGGGCTTCTAACAATAAGAAGGTCATCGACGGCAAAGTCCAGTATATATATTATCGCCTCGCCTACGACCACGGACCACGCCGACCGTTAGTCTCAACCAAGCTACAACCGCCGGCGACGAGAGGGAATAACTACAAGTTCGTGATCACGGCTAATTGCTCCTCACATACGAACAACCGGTGGATCTACAAGGTCTCAGGTCATCACAATCACGGTCCCTCACTCGACCCATCAGCTCACATTCCACATCGGAAGAGGACACCTTATCAGCAACATCTGCTCCGATCTCTCTATCAGTTGCCCGGGGTCGCCGCGAGGGAGGCCACGGAGATCCTACGAGAAGCTAAGCCATTCCGCGAGTCATATTTCACGCAAAAGGACATCTACAATAACCGGCAAGCACTACGGCAGCAAGAACTGAGTGGCCTAACGGCGACTTAGGCGTAGATTAGTATCCTACGCGATTAGAATATCAAGCATTTCATCGAGTACATTCCACACGAGCCAGACCGCGTTCTCGTAGTCTTCTGGACTTACCCTTAGTATAAGACTTAGTAGAAGCGATTCCCTAAAGTCATTGGCCTCGACAATACGTACAAAACTAATAGGTTCAAGATGCCCTTGTTCCACATTACTGGCCTCTCTGACCAGCAGTCAATCGTCAACCTCGCATATGGCCTGATCGATAACGAGCGAGATGAGGGCTACCTGTGGCTCTGTCGCCAACTAAATAACTTGCGGGAGGATATTGGTATTCCAGCACCTTCCGTCGTTATTATAGATAAGGAAGCGGCACTTAGGAAAGCTCTAAGGGTCGTGTTTCCTTACGCCTAATAATAATTATGTGTCTGGCATATAAATATGAATATCGATAATTACATTAAGAAGAACTAGAACTCCAACGACCCTGACGAGTCGGTAGATGATGAAAATCTCTTACCGAATATCCCTACTACCGCTCCACCGACCTCCACTGCGGAGACTAAAAATCCCTTACTTAGAGCCATTATGGCCTCTTCCCTAGCTGCCCGGCGATAAGGCGTAACTTCCGAGGAAGATGAGCATAGCCGGCGAGGCATGTTCCTGCGATGGAAGAGTGTCGTATTCGCTTAGATGGTCGAGGAGTTTGAGGCTGCGTGGGTAATGCTCTGTATGTTGTTTCCTCTCCAAGAGAGAACGTTATAGTATATCGAGAGCGAGTATATGGGCTGGATGGAGCACTGGGCGTAGTGTTATATTCGTTATAACCGTAACTTCGATATGAGAGTTACCAGCTCTACTAAGAGCGGTCACAAGGACTTGAAGTCCTTCCTCATTATCGGCACGGGCGATCTCCTATACCTCCACTACGCGATCATGGCCTTAGTCGCTAAGAAGAAGCGTGCATATATAGAGAAGGCAGTAGACCAAGCTATCCGTTAGAGACGGCAGTTTATGAAGCGCTTCTGGCTTCGTGATATCGTCCTCCACGTCAGCTTCAAGGCCATCGATCTCTTGGCGCAGCAGGCACGTTACGCCGAGGCAGCTTTCCCGACCGACGATCCTAACACCGAGCCGATAAGGGAATATACAGGCTGCTTTATATAACAGTATTCCTTGCCTTATGTCCACCGTATCCTCGAGTGCTTCGAGAGCGGCGAGAGCCTCTAGCTGCATGAGATATACCCTCGATAGTAATTATAGAAACCTCTAGTAAGAAATTCGCGTATTTTAGTGGGAAATCGAGCTAATCTCTATTAGCAGCACTTAGAGGAGCCGCTCCTACATATACGAGATCCCAAAGTCGTCCAAACCCTCCGTGGCCGCCCAAAGAACCCTCGCAATGAGAAGTTAAAGGTACCGGCGCACCTACGAGCTCCTCGAAGCTCGTCAGCAACATCGTCACGGCAGTCAACACCACAGGCGACCCCGGCGGTCTCACAGCCCCTATCAACGCTGCCCTCACAACCCTCACAACCTCGGGTAACGCCTCGGCAAAGTCAGAGCCCTTATAACACTCGACGGATTGCCCCTAACCTTCGCCGCACACTCTCACAGCACGAGATTCAGCAGGATCAGAGCACAACTACCTCTCCAACGCCGTCCACGAGCCGATCACAAGCACACATAAATACAAGGGTAATACCCGCAAATACGAGGAGAAGTGGAACACAGAAAAGACGCGGTGGTAGAGGCCGAGGCGGCTCGGCTCTCTCACGTACGCCAACGCCGTCATTAGAGGAGTTCATTCCGGCCATACAATCGCCGCTACGAGAGGAAATAATATGTGCATTTTCGACTTCTTGAATTGACGATAATATATGCTCCCTTATGCTTCAATTGAGTGCCGATTTATATGTGAAAGAATGAGAGTTATAACGGAAGATATATTGTTGAGAGAAATTCTCATTGCACGTGACTTAACACGTGACGTAACGGTGGTGTTGTGTGCGGAGATAATGGACTTGTGTGTGCAGACAAAACGGACTTGTGTGGGAGTAGCACGACTCCCCTAAATAGCGCCTGTGGACCCTGCTCACAATTGTGTAGCTGAATAACCACATTGTAAAAGACCAGATATTTTACATTATAAGACTAACTAGCTATTTAGCGAATTTTTGAAATGACGTCGAACAACGTACCTCCTCCTCGCACACTTCAAGCAATTTGCAACCTTTTACAGCAAGGATGTCTTTCCAACATCAGGTAGACGGCGAACGCCCAGAAGGGGTACAGTTTATTGCCGCGAGACCTAAACAAACTCAACGAATGAACTTCGCCGAGAACTCAAACCTCGTCCAGTCTTCATGTTCTCCATTGCATGCGCAATAGGAACAGGCTTGGTGATCGGCACCGGGAGCGCCTTGGCTCACGGAGGCCCTGGAAGTGTCCTGATCTCTTATATACTGGTTGGAGTTACAGCATTTTTTGTGATGACGAGCTTTGGAGAGATGGCAGCATACTTACCGATGAACAAGGGCTTTGAGACTATGCCACTCGAATGGTTGATCCAGCCTTTGGGTAGGTGATGACTCCATATTCCTCGTGCTCCGCAAACAGAACGGTCATAATCTAACTAAGCCAGGAAAGCTTCGCAGTTGGGTGGAACTACTTTTTCAAGTACTGCATATCTCTGGCTACCAACCTGACGGCTGCGGGCCTGGTAGTGCAATACTGAAGGCCAGACCTTAACGTTTCAATTTGGGTTACTATCTTCGCATTGGCTGTGGTTCTCATCAATGTGAGTCGCTTCTTGCATTGCAATTTCGCCGCCTCTATAGTAACTAATGCTTCGGTTCCAAAGCTCTTGCACGTCAGCAATGTCGGCGAGATGGAGTTCTGGCTGAGTCTTGTGAAAGTTGTTACAATGGTCATCATCATTATCACCTGCTTTGTCATCTCAATGGGTGGTGGCCCAAACCATCGTCAGGTTGGGTTCGACTATTGGCGGGACCTTGGCGCTTTCGCTGAATATCTCCTGGCTGGGGTTAAGGGGCGATTCCTTGGCTGGTGGGCCTGCATGTGCTCAGCATGCATCGCGTATACTGGCACGGAAGTGGTCGGTATGACATTTGGTGAAATTCCTAATGCCCGCAAGAACATACCCAGGTCTGTGAGACAGACCTTTTGGCGGATCCTGTGCTTCTACATATTGAGCGTCATTGTCCTTTGGGATGGCAGTTCCATATGATAGTGATGGGCTCCTCGACGCAAACAAACAATTAACAAATGCAGGTATTTCTCCTTTTCCGTTCCATGACGCTGACAGAGACTAAGATGACATAAAAGCCGCATCACCTTTTGTCGTGGCAATCAATCTAGCGGGCATTCGGGTACTGCCGGACTTGATCAATGCTTCTTTATGAACCTGGGATTGAATGCAACGCCGTCACCCCGTGGCTTCAGGGAACTCTGACCGCGATCGAGCACCTGGCTGGCCACGACCCGTACGCCATTGGGCGCATGTGCATGGAGCGTGTACCTAGAGTGGCATTTCTGTGGCTCGAGAGCACCATTCTGGGTCTACAGAAGAGGTTACTGCAAGATGTTCGTTTTGGACAGATACCGATCGATCTTCACTCGGCTGCGTGGTCGGGAACGATGCAGTCATTTATCCAGCCACGTGTATCCAAGCCTCTCGTCACGGGCGGATGTGTGTCGCGTGCGGACGAATGTAGGCTTCTCTTCCTCTCTCAGTCAGGCCATCATGCTCGGGTTCCTGTGTGTCAATGGAAACCGTTCGGTGCAACACCCGCCGAAGATGTCGATATCGAAGTCCGAGCCCATGAAGGATGCCAAGCTCATCAGCTTCAGGACAGGGGAATTCTTTGGGAGTGTGAAGATGGCAAATTTGAGTTTCAGTCGCAAGACGCAGGTGATCAGGATCCTTCAGACGGCCCACTGACAACGGCTCTTGATGCGGAACCTGGGCAAATCTGCTTTGAGGGGTTAGATAGAAACAGAGCCGCCGTCTCGGAAAACGCAACGCGAAGCATTTTTGGTTGGTTGCGGTTTAATGGATACGCGCGGCACGAAGATGGTATGTGGAAACACGAGTGGTTTGACATGTCTGACTCTGATGAGGATGATGTAGGAGAGGATGAGACGACTTCTGGTGCCTCACCCGGGCTCTCGCCGCGGATAGAATCTTGGCTATCGGATGTAGATCCCTTGGCAGGCGATGTCACTGCAGCTACGGGCCTCACCGACCAATTACAGTATCAACTCTAGTAGAGTTGGCCTTTTCGTGTGTCACGATGCATGCAAATGATGGTGATTGCGAATGTGTGCAAAGTTAATATTAGGCATTATTGGCTAACAGTGACTAGCCTTGCGCTATAGATGATAGAATAAACCACTAGTCAAAGTGATAGAAACAGCAGTCCAATACATCCAGGGCTCATGGAGCATCGTCATTGAAGCTATCCCATCAAGTGGCCATTGCACGCCACCCGCCCGAGGAATCCATCGTCGCTTGGCTGATAGGAATACTTTTCATCTCAGGCTGGGGACAACCGCAAACTTACCAATAACGGTGACTGATATAGGACACCAAGAGGCTGAAATAGGTTGTCGGTCATGAGTAACTTATTACCAATAACACGAAGCGGGATCCTTGAAATAGGCTCTATGGAACAGCCAGCAAGGTACACATCGGATTTGGTCAATTAGATGGCTAAGTGATTTCAAGCCTCGGCACAGAGTGGGAGTATGCTGGTCCAACATGGCGGCGGCATTGTCTTGCCTGGGAAAAGGTGTTCTCAGACATAACTAGATGAACTATTTCTTTGTATCCCATACCCTTCAAAGAGAGTCTCTTGCCTCACAACTATACTGTTCACTCCTTCTTGTGTCGTATTTTTCACATGCTCGAATGCAATTTTGAACACGGCCGTCGTAGACACCATGGTTGAGACTCACCGGTTTAAAAAGGCGCGAACAAAAAGGAGCATTGTGCGATCAACCTCACAATATCCACGCCATAACTTGTTACCGCTTTGCGATCTTGTATAAATAGGCGCTCTCTGTCTCGGCTGGTCTTGTGTCTGGGACTCGACGCCACACACGATCATCTTTTTAAGGCTCGACTTGGACCGAATCTCAGCACTTTTTCGAGTCTAAACACCTTTGCCATGATGAACTTCATTAAGAAGATAATCAAGCGTAAATAGCGCGCGGCGTCTGCCAACACCGAAAAGGCTGTGAAGAAGGTCGAGCCGCACGACGAGGGCGCCAACCCTCCTCCAGAGGAACAGCAAGAGGCGGATGACGGGGCGCACCTAAAGGCTGAATCAATCGAGCAAAGCATTGAATACTACTCAAGACGTGTGGCGCGCGCCATGAAAGACGTTGCTACTCAACTGCAGGACCCGACCATCTCGGACGTCTTCCCCGCTGGGAGGCGCATCGTCGCGCCTAAGATGTATCCCTATCTAACACCATGGCACTTTGATGAGATCAAGCTAGCGGTGCTCGAGCTTGAGAATAAGATCCAAACGCTGCCGCCGTCATTTTACCCATCCGACAACGGTAAAGAGTCCCTCAAAACTCTCCGAGAAGAGCTGCTGGAGGAGCGTGACAACCTTGACCATCCAAATCCAAGCGGGCAGTGCGTTCCGCCGCAGGCTATCCCGACGAGGGGAGAGTAAAGTTTAAGGTTTTGGTATATTTGAATTTGGAACTTGAATCATGAGCGGATAAATACGTGGCTGCTATTCGTAACCGAACATGATGTGTTCCATTACGTGCCCTTGAACAGGTGAATACGGCAGACGCGTGGGGTTTGAGTTACCCGGGGGGCTGACTAAGTG
>SSHR01002539.1:0-11261 GCA_006518225.1 Fusarium neocosmosporiellum
TAGTAAAGCGGACTATGACTGGTGCCTTGACTATAAGCAAATGGGTAAGCGTTGCAGGGCAGAAACCGGCATGAGAGAGTGGACTAAGGAGGAGATGATGAGTTATCTTGATTGGGATAAGGCTGAGACCGAGCGGGTTAAGAAGAACGTAGAGATAGAGATGGAGGAGGAGCCCTTCTCAAGGCACCGAGGCATGCAGCATATGTGGAATGCTACCGAGAGAGATATTGAAGTACAGAGGAGATTATATAGCGACGGGAACCCCCCTAAGTAATACCTAGATAAGCAGGAGGAAATGAATGTATTATGCACCGTTATAAAGACAAAGAAAAGGCAAATCCCCGAGTATTATTCCCGTGACCTAATTGTATCGTTGAATGGAACTGTGGCCGAGTTCATATATAGGGTCAAATGGGCTAAGTCATTACTTATATCGCTGTTGCACACACATGCCTCTTATGTAACGGATCTTATTTGTACGCCTAGACGTATGATATATCACGTGACTTTATTTGTACGCCTAGACGTACATGTACGGGTTCCCGAAAAATCAGAATGATTATGTCAGCGCAGCCCACAACTTGAGAGATCGAGTCATTGTAGAGTCATAGGGGGCGACAGTGAGTCTTCAGGGCCTTTCAGGGCAGTACAGCACCTACGAGCCACTGAAGGTGCCCTGTGGCATACCTTTGCCCGTGGCCGGAATACGATCGGCTACCGAAGTACGTACTTTTCTTTCCCGAACTGGTGCCCACGCCTTGCCTCGTCGAGCCGGCGTGCCCTTCTTCGGTCCCCGGCTCCGTAGCAAGAAATTCGAGGTCCGGCAAACCAGTGAGTGCTTCGGCTTCTCGCATTTCTCAGCAAGCATCCACTACCACCACCTCGACTGCTACCATCTGCGCCCACCTTCGACCTACAACTCTCTACAAACCGTCGCTATGGCTTCTCTTTACTGCGCGAATGCGCCATCCGCCGCTCGATCTTTTATCCAGCTTGCACGACGCACCTATTCCACTGCCGCTTCCCAGTCCTCGACACCCCTCGAGTTCCTCGTCCCGCGATGCGCACCCTCTCCACTCCGAGTCACCGAAGTTTCGGCCACTGCTTCAAGAGTGCATGCCCATACACGCAAGTCCAATAGTGCTAGGTGGCTTTGGCGTTCCAACTTGCATGCTCCGGCTGTACGAGCGTTTTCCACTTCTGCCGCTCGACAGCAGACACGAGCAATCTTGAACCCGCAGCAAGACGAGGATGGCAATGAAATGATGCTGGAAATTACTGAACGGGCTGCCAAGGTATGTCATGGAAACGCCTCTCGCCGGCCCAGACTAACATTGAGAAGCGCCTCAACAAGATTATGGAAAAGGACGGCAACCCCAACCTCGCACTACGAATCCAAGTCGAAAGCGGCGGCTGCCACGGCTTCCAATACCTCATGAGCCTCATAACTCTACCACCAAAGGACAGCCCGGAATGGTCAACCGTTGTCAACGACGACGACACCATCTTCCAATACATCCCAGAGGACGCCGACCCGGCCACGGCTTCGGAGGAGGGTCCGAAGGTCGTGCTCGATGAGCCATCCCTCGATCTCCTCAAGGGCAGCAAGGTGGACTTTACCATGGAGCTGATCGGCTCTCAATTCAAGATTGTCGATAACCCATTTGCTACTAGCAGTTGTGGGTGTGGCACAAGCTTCGACATCAAGATGTAGAATCCCAACAGGTTTGGACATGGAGGTTAAAGAGCCGGATGACATAGACATAGAGAACTATTCTCCACATGTAGACTAGGATTATTAATACCCCTCTTCAAACAAGATCCTTCCGAGGTCGTCCTTCACGGGACTCACAGGAACAAGGCAAATCGGCAGTATCGGTCACAAAATTCACATCACTTGGCCATCAGGGTCATCACGAATGTTTGAAATCTCGGGTGTCATTCATCAAGGTATCAATTGCCAAATCCCTGTCGTGATATGAACGCCGAGCAGCCATGCAAATCTTTTTTGAATCCGTTAAGGTCCTAACAACCATTCCTATTTAACCATTTTCCGAGAATAACCATCTTAGTTCATCTGGCGGACGAGGGCGTTGATGGCCTCCTCACGGTTGCCAAGGTCACCACCCTCAATGAAGTGCTTGAACTTGCGGGGGCGGAAGCCACCAGTGGGGTTGGAGAGCTTGAAGGGCCAGAGGAAGTTGGAGGCCTGCTTGAAGTTGGGGCCGACGGTGTAGATCTCGTGGATGAGATCCTCAACGCAGACGATGCCGTACTTGCCGAGGGACTCCTCGACAATGGCGTTGTCGGTGAGGGCAATGCGCTGCTTGTTGACCTTTCCGTAGCCACGCTTGTAGACGAGCTCCTTGACGGTCTTCAGGTTGGGGTAACCGTAGGCGATCCAGGGCTCGACAACCTTGAGCATCTCGGTGGTGGCCTTGGTGACCTTGATGAAGACACCGTTGTTGATCTGGAGGAGACGGAGAAGCTGGAGGATCTTGCGGGGCTTGGGGGGCATCTTGTTGATACCCTTGATGCGGACGACGAAGATGAGCTTGGCCTCAGCGGGGATGTAGGCAGAGTCCTCGCTCTTGGCAACGCGGTGGAGGCGGATCTTCTCGCGCTCGGCATCGCGGTACTCCTTGACGTACTTCTCAGCACGCTTGAAGATGACGCCGCGCTTCTCCTTGTTGGCCTATTGTACTTGTCAGTCACAAATCCTTGAACAAGTATACAGAAATCATGTGTTTCAATCAGGCATTGTCAGACCCGAAAGAAGGTTAACTATCAACAGCATCGAGAATGTCTAGTTGATGTGTATGTTTTCCATCATATGCCAAAGGAGACGTAGGGGTGGTACTCACAGCCTTCTGCTTCTGGATGGCGTCGGTGCGCTCAGCGCGGGCCTTCTCCTGAGACTTGCGCTTCTTGAGAAGGGTCTCGGGGACCAGGATCTGGTCGTTGGTAGGGACGCTATTGATCAGATTAGTTCGAAGTCCGAATACCACAGGTGTGGTATGGAACAGAGCGCCGGTGCGAGAACTGTTGCAAGCAGCATTCTCCGCCTTGGCTAACTCGAAAGATGATTTTGATCGGTGAGCTGAGAGGTCCTCGACACGTAGTGTCTGCAGGCGGCGCCATCTCGTAGCCGCTCATCCGACAACACTTCAGACAGTACGTCCGAAAGAATTGGTCAAGGGATGGGATTGCAGTGCGTGTTTCAGCATACCACAGGCATCCAGTGACAATGATTTTAGGAGGGAAGAGTTTGCATCTTCATCTCCAACACCCCAAGCAACATCTCTCAACACACAAGCCATGTTCCAGACCTGGGCAATTGAGGGAGAAACCCGAGAAAGATCGAGCTGGCAGGCCAGCGAAACTCGAAAAGGTCGAGATCGCGGCTTTCCAGCGAGAGGACCACGATTAATCCGCAAGCGAGAGAGAACTCGGGAGACCGGGGCATCTGCCCATATCGTCCACGTCTTCAGGGAGGAAGCACATACGTAGCACCCATTTTGTCGGCGACGGCTGTTGGGATGGTCGGTTAGTGGTTGTCGGTTGGGGAGGCTGTAGAGAGAAGAAGAGAAGGGGAAGCTCTTTTTCTCGAGATGGGGGGAATTACACTGAGTGGGTCCCTCGCCTGCGAAGAAAAAAAATATTCCCTGCTAGGGCTTGGACCTTTTTTCCCCCCGCGCACCATAATTTGCGTGAGGTTTTCTGCCGCACCCCACCGCTCGAGCGGGCAAATCCACCACCACCAAATTGGCACCTCGCGAGAAATCAGTTTGGAGAACCTCATTCTCAACCGCCAAGTGACGAGTAACCAGAAGTCGCCCATTTCAAAATGCCCCCCAAGAAGGTCGCCCGTGCTCCCCAGGAGAACATCTCCCTGGGCCCCTCCGTCCGCGATGGTATGCGCCCACGTCGACCCGAACGAGAAGACAGAAAAAACTAACAGTTTCTGCGCAGGCGAGCTGGTCTTCGGTGTCGCCCGTATCTTCGCCTCCTTCAACGATACCTTCGTCCACGTCACCGATCTGAGGTTCGTCAACCCGTGAATAAGGAAGGGAGAGAGCTGGTTGCGGCTGCGAAAATTGTACGGTTCATTGTGGCTAACTTGGGTGATTCCAGTGGCCGTGAGACCATCTGCCGTGTCACTGGTGGTATGAAGGTCAAGGCCGACCGCGACGAGTCCTCCCCTTACGCTGCCATGTTGGCTGCTCAGGACGTCGCTGCCCGCTGCAAGGAGCTTGGCATCAACGCTCTTCACATCAAGATCCGTGCCACTGGTGGTAAGTTCCGACATGTCGAGGCGCATCAGCGTCGTGGCTAATTCACTCCGACAGGTAACGGTACCAAGACCCCCGGCCCCGGTGCCCAGTCCGCTCTCCGCGCTCTGGCTCGTGCTGGCATGAAGATCGGCCGCATTGAGGACGTCACTCCCACTCCTTCCGACTCTACCCGCAGAAAGGGCGGTCGCCGTGGTCGCCGTCTCTGAGCTGCTCGCAATTGGGTGGCTTGGATCGGACAGGAGTTTCGCTATCTGGTTTCTCTGTGGCGTTGAGAATCACGAGGAGAACGGCCAATGCGCCTGGTCTCCAGTCTACCCTGCTATGCCTGGTCCGGTTATGGGTTAGGACGCAGTAGACAGTTATGAATTCGCCCGAAGAAGGCCTATGAATCATCCTCCTTGTCAGACCAACTCTCCTTCGTGAGACTTTGATTTATGATGCAACATGGACATAGTTTCTCGTTGGCCATGATGATGAGCAAGAAAAAAAAGCATATGAATTTCTCAAGCCGCGGTATCTATTATATGTGATCTTGTAGTATCCGAACGCCTCGCCTCACAAGCAATCAATCAATCAACCCATGATTCCCCTCAAGCAATTCATCCTTGGTTCCAGCCTCCCTCCTCATCACTTCACTCCAGGCTTCAATGTCCAAATTCCTCTGCCAGTGCCGCCAGACTTGTTGAGCACAGCAACCCTATCCAGGGCAGCCTTGAACTCGTCGCTCTGTTTCTTGCCTGGACAATACGGGTTGAAATGGTCCACCAGCATCTTACTGGGAACTCGGCCGCCATGACGATTGATGAAGGTTTTGATCATCGCCACGAAGTCCTTGGCCTTGAGATTCCTGTCTGAGCCTGGAGTGCCGGATCGTGAGCTGCTTCCACTTCCACCGTCGAGACCTTGACGATCAGCCAGGTTACTAATAATGCCTGTCGAGCCAGGTCCTCCACGCCGACGGTTACCTCCTGGGCGGCCAGCCTGTCCAACCTCTCCGGTCCATGTCACAGTGCCGATAGGGACTCTGCGTGCCTCTAAGCCAGCCTGACGAAGGTGTGCCGCGGCTTGGCGGGCGACTTGGTTCGCCTCATGTCGAAGGACAGACATATCCGCCTTGGCTTTCTGGGGCCCATTGACGATTTGTTCATGATCGTAGGCGCTGTTGACAGACTTTGCAAAGATGCCCTCCAGCATGCGCTTCTCATCATGAGCAGACTTGTCTTCTTTGAAGTCCTCCATAGCAGCGACCAGATTCATCTGCTGGAGTTCTCTGCCCTCAGCGTCGTTGGTGTCACGTCCAATACTGTTGATGGGATGTACGTTCTGGCCTTCGCCCTCTCCTCCATCAGCATTAGCCAAGTCAACTTCAGCCCCTTTGAAGACTTCGCTTCGTTGAACTCCTGCCTCTCCCACTGGGTTGAAACTGAAGAGATCGTAGAGGTCCGACAGATCATAGCTGCTTCGCTGCTTCGGATCCTTCAGCACCTTGTTGGTCATGAATTGCTTGAAGATCTGACGATGGTAGATCTTCTCCTCGATCGTTCCCTCAGTCATCAAGCGGTATATTTTCACTGGCTTCTTCTGGCCCAGCCTCCATGCTCTTTCTCTGGCCTGGAGATCAGTCGACGGGTTCCAGTCTGGATCAAAGATGATGATCCGGTCGGCGCCAGTCAAATTCGTTCCCAGTCCTCCAGTCCTCGTTGTCATGAGGAATACGTGGATGTTTGGATCTTCATTGAACTTGTCAATCATGGGCTGACGCTGATCAACAGGGGTTTCGCCATCCATTCGAACATAGCTGATGTCGCATTCTCTGATGCACTTCTCGATAATGTTGAGCATTTGCTTTCCTTGGGAAAACAGAAGAGTCTTGTGGCCATTGGGGATCATGACCTTTTGCAGCAAATCTTTGGTCAGCTGGAGCTTGGCAGAAAGCTTGGGGCTGCCAAAGTCATATCCATCTTTGCTTCCAAGGCTCTTGTCCAGCAGATCGGGATGGTTGCAGATCTTGCGGAGAATATCGATACCATAGAGAGATTGTCGCGTTCGGGACAAGATGGACGAGACCTCATCAGATTTAAGAAATGTCTCATAGGCTTTACGTTGTCCATCTGTCAGCTTGCAAAACAAGACCTGCTCCGTCTTCTCAGGGAGATCAGCAGCAACGTCGACTTTCAAGCGCTGAAGCAGGTACTCGCTGATTGTCTCCTTCAGAGCTTCGGCACACTTCTCTGCAGTCATGACTTGCAAGTTGGAGGCATTTGCATAACCGCCTTGTCGAATTGGAATCTCGAACTGTGTTCTGAAGTTGACAAGTGTTCCCAGGCGCATGGGGTAGATGAAGTCAAACAGAGACCAAAGCTCGGTCAGATTGTTTTGAACGGGTGTTCCTGACAGAATGACACGGTTGGGGGTGTTGAGCTCCTTGCAGGTGACTGTGATCTCAGCATTCGGATTACGAATCGTGTGTCCTTCATCAAGAACGGCATAGTCCCATTGAACCGGCAGCAAAGTGTCTGCGTATGTCTGAAGGCCGGCATAGGTCGTCACCAGAACATGGCCATTCTTGACAACTCCGTTGACAATCCTTCTTGCAGCCTTCTCTGATTTGGTCGCGAGAGGCTTGAAATGATCCAAATCGTACTCGTCTTCGGCCTTGGGGTCCATCATGCCGCTCCCAGAAGCATGGAGAATTGCCACGCGAAGGGGTGGCCACCAACGATGAAACTCGCTTACCCATTGTCGTAGAAGCGTGGCTGGAGCAACAACAATGACAGGGCGTGTGAGCTTTTTGCTGTAATGAAGAGCCGCGAGGAATGCAATCAGCTGCACGGTCTTGCCCAGTCCCATCTCGTCACCCACGATACCTCCAACATGCTGCTTGTAGAGTTCCGCAAGCCATTGGACACCAGTCTTCTGGTATCCGAAAAGGGAGGGATGAATATCTCCAGGTAGTTTGAGTTCCTCTCCAAAATGGTGATCTGGAAAATCTGGAGCAGGCTTGAACCATTCCTCTTCCTCGTCGTCGCTCTGCTCGGCGTCGCCGCCAGCCTCAGTTCCTTGTCTGCGTGCTCGTCTGGCGCGACTCCTTCGGGCGACCCAGTTGTTCAACCTCTTCTTGTAGTGCGCCGCATTGCCGTCATCGATCTTGCTAAGATCAATCTCGTCTTGCTCGGCGGCTTTAGCCTTGGCCTTGGCCTTGCGGCGTTGTTCCCGGACAAGATCATCCTCTGTTCCTTGCTGCCAAACAGCGTCGTCACCTGATTCAGAATCAGGGGTTCCTTCAGGCTCAAAATCGGCAGATGGGCTCCGATCTCTCTGAACACGTCTCTTCTTCCTTGGTCGGAGAGAAAACTCAGTCTCAACTGCAGTGGTCTCTGGCTTGGTCTTCGGCTTAGTCGGTTCGGGCTCGAGCTCAAGCTCATCGGCAAAGCCGGGGCGCCGAAGGCGTTGGTGAGAGGTAGGGCCTGCAAATTCCTCATCCAGCTGCTCTGCCGCAGCCTCTTCCTCTGCGTCCAAGATGGTATCCGCAAGCTGTCCCTCAATGCCGGATGGTCGTGGTCCGCCAATCTTGGCGAAAGGCGTAATCTTGCCAGTTCGGATGAGGAATTCGCGATTGCTTTCGCCTGGAAGCTTCTTGGATTTGGCTTGCTTTGAATCCTCGACTGGGTTCTCCTGGTGTCGCTTCTCGATGCGTGCTTGAAAGTCTGAGATATCGCTGCTGACTTGTTGAATCTCGTCGTCTAGCTTGGCAATTTCCTTCTGGATATTTCGGGACTGGTAAATGTTTGTTCCTACTCTCTCAAGGCGCTTCTTCTCCTTATCCAACTGCAGTTGAAGCCGATGCTTGGTTGCTTGCAGCTTGTCGATACGGTTCTGGTCCTTCTTGTCATCGGCTTCCATCAACGCAGCATTTGCTTGGAGAGTGATGTCTCGTTCAAGCTCATTCTGGTCTCTGACGGCACCGGTCAAGTTCCGAAGCGCATCTTCCTCGTTCAGGCCCTCTGTCGTGGGCTGCTCTTCGTTGTCGTCTTGGGAAGCACCTGCTTGCGCGGCAGCGAGCATTCGATCACGGAGTGCGGCTCGATCGACCGCTTGGTTTTCTGAATTCGCATCTTCTGGTGCCATGATGGAAGACTGGTTTCGGTAGGCAGAAAAACGACGCAGGCGCAGATGCTCTTGAAAGAGAAGTGATAGGGAGAGGAGCAGATCAGTTCGCTCCCAAGACAGAGTGATCAGCGTGAACAGTGAATCACGATCAGATTATCGGCATCTTCTTGAGTGGAATATGACGAATATGTGTAGCAAAAAGGAAAGGGTTTGTTGGAGGCAGAGCGTGAACAAGATGGTGAACGTTGCTCTTGATGTTGACACCGTTAGGCACCATGTGCAACCCGGATGGCTCTTCCCCGCAGGACGTCCTCCAGAACAGCAGCCCCAAGAGGATGATGGAAGTAGAAGCAGAATTCCAGGCGTATAGTCACAACACTCAGTTGTGAATAGGCAAGGTTGAAGCAATTGTTCACTATCGCAATGACGCACAGGAGTTGAGTGCGACTAAGCCGGAGGAATTTAGATGACACGCGCGCGCTGATTGGTGCACTCGAAATTTCTAGGCACCAGGCGGGTGTGGATTTCAACTCCAACACCCGGCCTTCGGGATTCGGGAAGAGGTACCTCTTATAAAAGCTCTCCAAATTCCGACAGGCAGAGGAGAGAGGTGGATGAGCAATCAAGCAAAGCTGTTATATTCTTTGTACTTAAGTACTGCATTTTCAAAGTTATTTCATGTATCAAGTCAAAATGGTTGCCTTTTCAATCCATCTGTGGCTGCCTACATCAGTATCCCGCACCCGCTTGATGCCTGTTTTCGAGTCTATACAGTGTATATGTGAACTTATGTGCACCAGCTCATACTGTACCACCAACTCCACAGCCCCAGCATTCATCTCAGATCACCAGCCTCATTTCAACCTCATCTGAAGTACGATGCCAATATCGCACGGCATTCGTTTCGATTTCCACCTCCTACTCTGCCAGCTCCAGTACATTCTCACTCTTACTCAACTCCTGGTTTTCAATACTTCATCGTAAGCACTTTTCGACTCTCCTCACCGCATCGGCCACCCAAGGGGTAATTCGAGCCTCCTTGGTAGATCATTTTACCACGAGGACGACACGCTTGCTCTATAACGTTACCAGACATGAGGCCGCTTCTATTCAGATCGAGCACATTCAATCGTCTCAAGCCTAATTGCTATCAACGCCCAATTCAGCTCTCATCAATCAGGATGTACTCTCAAAGACCACCGTGGCTCGAAGCCTTCTACAATGACTCGAGTCTACCCCCAAAGTTGTTTGCCTGGAAGCCTTCAAATCTCAATTGTGATTCCAACCTTGTTACTTTTTCAAGCACTTCGATCTCAAGTCTCTCAGCCGACTCTGAACAGCGCATCTATGTCCTGGGAATTGGCAACTTGGGTCGACTTTTCGCCAGTTCCCTAGCACAGGCACCCGAAAGGCCTCCCATAACACTCGTTGTACACAGAAAGGAGCTATTGACACAATGGATGGAAGGCCAAGGCATCGAAGTGTTGCGTTCAGGCAGACTCGAGAGGAACAAGGACTTTGACATTGAGTGGTGGACAGAGTCCAGGCCAGACACTGGTCCAGTCAGCGAGGTTGCCCAAGGCGGAAAGCTGAAGAATCTAATCATCACCACCAAAGCCTCTGCGGCCTTGCCACAAGTCGATCGAGTTCGAGGATATCTAGATCGAAGCAGCACCGTCGCCTTTGCTCAGAATGGAATGTCCAAACTCTGGCCACCTCATGGGCCGGTCTATGCCAACCATCGGTTTGCAGTTGGCAACGCACCCAACTTCTTGGCCTGCGTAACTACACACGGGGTCACTTCCCAGGGACCGTTCAGAAGTCTGCACGCTTCTCAAGCGGACGTCGCAGTTGGGTCCGTTCTCCCAAATGAGTCATCGAGTGAACAAATTACATACTTGATGAAGCAGATGCTTCAAGCACCTCACCTCAACGCCAGATCAGTGTCTAGAGGAGAGCTCTGGATCCTGCAGTTGGAGAAGCTGGTTGTAAATGCCATTATCAACCCTTTAACAGCCATTCTAGGGTGCAAGAATGGTGCTCTATTCACAGAGCCTGATGGAGTTATCGCAAGCATCATCGATCAACTACTAAGCGAGGCAAGCCACGTTCTGCAGCTTCTCGTTGCTCACGAAAGCAGTGCAGGAGTCATTGGACAGTCGCCCAACCAGGATGATACAGCAACAACGCAGGCAGAAACGAGACTTGACCTGTCTCCAAGCAGCCTGCACGAGAGATTCTCTCAGCCACACTTGAAGGAGATGGTGTACCGAGTGGGTCACAAGGTGAAGGACAACACCAGCTCCATGCTGCAAGACGTGCGCACCGGCAGATCAACCGAGATCAGGGACTTCAACGGCTGGCTAGTCGAGACAGCTGCCTTCCTGGACGGAAGCTTGGACGTGGCAGGCCATCGTGCAATGGTGGATCTGGTAGAGGGAGGCCAGACCCTGGATGTGGATCGTCTCGGAGCGCGTCTCAACGGTTCCGGCGCAGGCGCCAGAAAATAGACAAGAAGGAGAATAATGAGGGATCTCGGAAGGTGCCCTATCACAAGTTGAGATCAATCCCAAATCCTCCTCCCTCCGCAAGCTTGGAGAGATGGAAGCATGGGCCATGGGGTCTGAGAGAGGACAGGCAAGCCTTCAAGGACGGACCTTGACCTAGTTTGACTAGGGTCAGCCACGATCGGCTCCGGGCCAACCTCGACGACGACGCTGCTCTATTTTCCTTTTCGTCGTCGTCAAGGGCTCACTCGCGTCCGCTTTAGGAAACCGACCTCGTACCGCCGAAGAAAACTTGGCTTTGGACAAGGTCCTTCTTGGCAATTCCCGCAAGTGGCGTGTTTTGTTTCGT
>SSHR01002543.1:0-20847 GCA_006518225.1 Fusarium neocosmosporiellum
GGAAGACGGAGCTCATCGCAAAGTTCGAAGACCGCCTCGTCCGAGATCCCCTCCCCCTCCCTCCCACCATCGACCCCTCGGCCGTCCACGAGTTCGACTACCGCCGTGTCACAGCAACAGGCCGCTTCCGACACGACCAAGAGATGCTCATCGGGCCGCGCATGCGAGACGGCACTGACGGATACATGGTCATTACGCCTCTAGAGCGTGAAGACGCCACGACTATTCTCATAAACCGCGGCTGGATCGACAAGAAGCACAGAGATCAGAGGACGAGGCCGGATGGGCTGCCCAAGGGCGAGGTCACCGTGGAGGGGTTGCTTAGAGAGCCTTGGAAGAAGAACATGTTTACGCCTGACAACCAGCCCGAGAAGGGGCTGTTTTATTTCCCTGATGTCAAGCAGATGGCCGAGTTGACGGGTAGCCAGCCCGTCTGGGTTGAGGCCACTATGGGTATGTATAATCATCCTCTGCTTCATCCTTGACATCTCCTCCGGTTCACCTTTGCTAACAACAACAGAACCCGAGTTCATGCAGATGGTCGACTATGAGGCTCGCGGCATCCCTTACGGTCGAGCTGCAGAGGTCAACCTGCGCAACAACCACGCCCAGTACATCTTCACATGGTATGTCACCTCCTTTCTCATCCCCACGCCATCCTTCGGGTAACTAATGCCTCGACTTCAGGTACGGTCTCTGTGCCGCAACCTCCATCATGCTGTGGATGGTCATCAAGAAGCCCTCAAACGAGATTGCTCGTCGGGTAGCCCGCTCAAAGGGCCTGTAAAATGTAAATCTCACTCATCCATACCCATGCAAGACTCATGTATACTCTGCCACCTCTCCATCGCCGTCTTCATCCCGCGGACGCTTGGCACGTCGCTGTTTGGCGGGTTGCGGAACAGGCATTCTTAACTCTTGCATGAGTTCTCTCGGGAGGTGCCTCTGCGCGAGAGAAAACATGGAGGAACGCGGCCCTATCTGGCGTTGCCTGTACCATATTAGAATTTCTGGCTAGAATAAAAAAGGAGCTGATACCCAAGTAAACCATCAACGTACCTTTTCATCAGCGTAAAGACGTCGCTCTCCTCAATGGTCTTGCGCTTCGCGTGGTCCGCGTAGGCGCCCAGGTCGTCACCCAGTTGCTCAAAGAACCACTCGGATGCTTGGATGAGAGCATCCAACGTCTCTGCAGAAAGACGCTGGTTGCTTAGACCTGACGACTGGAGAGCTGTCTGGGCCACTCTCTTGACAAATGCAGGGGGTAGTGGCGGATACTCGATGCCATGCTGTGATATCCGCTTCTGCTTCTTCCTTGCCTTCAAACCACGCGGAAGTCTGTCCTGGGCTTGTTCACGATGTACGGTAGCAGTAACTGTGGGCTCTGCTATGGGCTCTGGCCCCTTGTCCAGTGAGCTGTGGTCGTCAACACCACCAGCGTCATAGTCCCATCCACCCATGTCGAAGCCTGCGCCCCCTCCATCCGAGTCAGAGTCACCGAGCACCACATCGGCATGACGCTCCTGAGCGTCTTCACCCATGGCCTCTGCAACAGAACGATCGACGATAGGTGATGTCTGCGGGACATCGACAGCTGGGTCAGAGAGCATAAATGTTGTCTGTTCCCCTACATCGGGAGGGATCTCAAAGTTGAAATCGCTCTCTCGGCCAACAGTCATCCGCCGCGACTGGTCAGCTTCGAATCTGTGCTCATCGTTAGGACATTCTGGATCGCAAGACACAGGCCAATACTCGACTTACTGATCCAGAGAGAGGTCATCCGCGCCCGCTCGTGCTTGCAGGTCCTCCAGCAGGCCTGGGAAGAAATCCGACTGTTGACCAATATCCTCTGTGCCTTCTTCGTCGTTGAAATAGTCACTCATGCGCATGCTTCCAAAGCTTCCACGGGACAGCCTTGATGCCGCCTGCTCGCTGATAGCTCGCCGCGGCATCTCGACTGACTGGATCGTAAAGTTGTCTTCCTCAAGTTGCGACAGCCGCGGAGGGCGAAGATCGGAGCTTGTACTAGAAGCATCCTCATCATCGAGCGGCAAGGATAGCCGTGGCCTGTCAATCGGCAAGTCGTCTTCATCGTCATCTTCGTATATGTTGGTTTCTTCTTGCTGCACAGGCGATATGCTCGACTTGTCATCCGGCGACGAAGACGAGGATGTTTGAATAGGCTTGCTTGTTGGTGCCAGGACTCGACCGAGGGTCCGCAGAATGTCCAGGGGCGTCTCACGCTGCTGCATCAGACTGCGCCGTCGGTTCTTTCCAGGCGTGAATATGGCTGTTCGGCGCTGGTCGAGCGCTCGACGAGCGGCTTTGGCATGGGGAGTTGGCGCATTGGATCGGCCAACAGATCCGGGAGTGCCACGGCGGATGGAGGC
This sequence comes from Fusarium neocosmosporiellum, assembly GCA_006518225.1. Lineage (NCBI taxonomy): Eukaryota > Fungi > Ascomycota > Sordariomycetes > Hypocreales > Nectriaceae > Fusarium > Fusarium neocosmosporiellum. The sequence goes on from SSHR01002543.1 coordinate 2,391, forward strand.
GCGGAGGTCGCGGGTTCCGGTACGGTCGAGGGGGGTGTGTATTGAAGCGCGGCCCGAGTGAGGTTCGGCGCTGAAGGCGCGGCGGTTTGGAGTTCGTGAGGGAGTTCGGGACGGGGTTTGTGACGCAGCCTTGATAGGCGATCCGATGGGGCTTGAGTCCATGATGTTTTGTTTAGAGGTTGCGCATCGATAGTCGAGGGTGAAATGACGGCGCAGATGGCAGGTTTATGGGTATCAAGTATACTTGGTCGTCCGCCGGTGTTCAGGCCAATTGATTCCTTCACGGGCTCGCATCAAATTCTCCCTCCTTCGCTATTGTTGATGTTGTTGATCCATGTCGATGATGGATGTTAGTCAAGGTGGGACGCGACAAGCTCCGACCACGCGCGACGAGGGGACCATGGCCGTGCACGGACCATCTACCCTATCATGACCTGCAACACCAACTCACAGCTGAAGTTGCAATATGACAGGCAATTATTACGAGATGAACCACGAGGTTCTATTCGGGATGGGGTCATTTCAATTGCCGGTAACATGTTCAGCTTGTGTCATCAGTTTTCTTTGTTGCCGGCTGCCTGAAGTTCCGACGTTTCATGTTTCAAGGAGTAGGGATACGATAGGCCGAGCATCGTGGAACTCATAGAAGCTTCGATATAGACAAAAGTAACCCAACACTGCCTCAATCACGACAGCTATCGAATTGAGTCAATGCGCCATATCTTCCTACTCGGGGATGGGGGGACCAGGATGGTGTGTTGCACGGCTTTTTCTGAAGGATTCTCTGAAGAGCAGGACTGTTATACCAAAACTTTCTGACCTTAGGAGCGTACAACTGGATAGGAGAACATCCGTTGAGAGTAGCAGAATACCCATGTAGCGATGAGTCCATAATATCTCTCCCCGAAAGGCCAGATTTAGACTTGAGTCAGTCGAAACCGCGCAATTAACCCCTTGAAGTCAAACCGAGTAACCCCCAGCCACCTACGACAACACTAGAAAGAAACCTGAACAGGGCTCTGCCCGGCACGCCCTCCTTCCAGCATAGGTATCCATCTGCAACACCGGCCCAGAAAAGCAGGGCCATCAACGTATCTAATGACTTGAAGTCACCTCGCAGATAAAATATCCACATGGAAACACCCATGATAGATACCCGGGAACCGTATACGGCGAAACACGTGTGCGCTGGCCGAGACCTGGCTATGCCCTCTGGCAACCCGTACTCGCGAATAGCACGGGCGGGGTTCAAGAAGGGAAGAAGGCCGCCAAGGGTAAAGGCACTGGCGATGAAGAGGGGCGGAATATGCCACGGCGAGAAAGAAGAGAAGGCGCCCGAAGCCATGGTGTTTCTTACACGGCAGTTAGTGACTGATATAGTGGAGATCTGGGTTGCGGATCTGAACTGCAGGGTAATGACAACTTGCCGCCAAATCGGACCACTCACTTGAGATATTGATTCACAAAAGTTACCACGGAAAAGAGTCGTTAATTCTAGATAAGCCAGGAGTTGCAACTTGTGGGAATCTTACAAGTGAGGGGAATGAGTGAGATACACGGCTGTAGAGCAAAATGTAAGCCGGCAAAATAGTAAGCAAAGGCAAAAAGAAAGATCATAGGACCGAGCGTGGATCGAACACGCGACCTAGGGATCTGCAATCCCTCGCTCGTACCACTGAGCTATCGATCCTTGTTGATTGGATGACTTTCGGTGGCCAAATTTTGATATATATGCGTGACATTGCTCTGCAGTGCAAGGGGTGCGTTGAGGTTGAATCAAATCGTTCAGATAAGCGCCAGGAATGACTTGGATGGCATCCATTCGGGAACAACAAGTGGTGATTCGTTTCGAGATTGAAGCTTTAACCCCTGACTTACTCTCCATACGGGTAAACTAGACACTGAAATTTCCTACTATTCCCAGCCTCTCTTGGTGAACGCACGTCCTGCCTGTCCTGATGTCCTCCCACCTGCACCTGAGGTACGCAAACTGAGGAATTCTTGTGTCATGCCCATTGTTGGCCCTGGCCGTCCTTGTACGCCATCCCCGTCAATGTGCATCAGATGGGCTTAAAATAAATCCATTCAACGATTGCAACCGTCCAACTGCTTCTGCGCTTCCCCCGCCACCGATCTACAATCCCCCGACCACCTCTTGGACCAAGAAACGGGTGGACAAGATGGCGGTTGGTGTTGCTTTTTAGGCTGAGGGTACGCCGACGCAAGGTACCTACCTACCTGCCTACCTCACATGCGACGTCCGCGCACAGAAGATCGCCCGCCTCCACCATTTTCCTTCCATTCACTACCGCCACGAGTCACCCATCCCATCAGCTCCTGCGAATACCCGTGCTGTGCCTTTTTTGGGATTGTTGTTGCTGCTTCTCCCTACATTGAAGCGTCACTACAGTATTTCGTGTCTCGTCGTCCTCCATCACCTCATCTCGGCGCGCTCTGAAGCCATCCCCAGCCACAGCTGGCCATCGACAAGAAGCGTTATCAGAGACACAAACCACAAAGCAGAGGCAAGTTCCCTCCTCCATCAAACCATTCTGCGTACCTTGGTTGGCCGTAGGGGACCCCCTGTATCACCCCCCACTCCCAAGGCGCCTAGAGCTGTCCAGCAGAGCTCCTCCAGAGGCCGTGATTGTCCAGAAGCTCCGACACTCTGAGCGGCACAGGAGCACCATCCGAAAGGCCCCCTTGTCCCCCAGCCAGCCCAGCGGGCTGTTGGCAAGGCTAGGACTGTCTCTAGCAGGGGACCTCAACAGGCTAAGGTGGCACCGGCGGTGGCTACTGGCTATCCTGGGCTCCTCTCTCGTGGTCCTCTCTGGCTGGCGCCGTCCGGGCGGGCGGTCGACTCTCCTTGTCTGTCTCTGCTCTTGTTCTGCTCTGCTTTCTCTGTGGTGGATCGCTCCCATCATTGAACCTCCTCCCGTGGCCTCACCTTTCTGCGGCACAAAACGCGTGAACTACACCTCGGTTTCGTGTCAAGTTTGCTCGCTCTGACCTTTTTCCTCTTTGATTTTATGCAGCCTTGAAACTTTTGTCGAGCGATTCGAGTCCCACCGTCGCTTACCTATCTCATCGCCAGCTTCACCGTCGCACTCCGAGTCCCCGTCTTCGCTCCATCATCGTCGTTCCCCTCTCCTCGGGTCTTCCATCTAGACGACTCCATCACAACCTCGTCATCCACCATCCCCCATCTCAATCTGCGCTCCGGAAAATCACGAGTGACTTTTACGACCGAACCTCTCCCGATCCTCCTATAACCCATCGCAACAATGGCTCAGCCTGGCGTGCAATCGTTGAAGGTTTGTCGGTCGCTGGTTGTCTGACGCAATACCTTGGGTGGCTGACCGCTGATGCAGTGTGTTGTGACTGGTGATGGTGCAGTTGGCAAGGTTCGTCTCGACATCAAAGCATCGCCGTCTGGTACGGTAACTGTAAGCTCTGTATTGACTCTCCATCTAGACTTGCCTGCTCATCTCATACACCACGAATGCCTTCCCCGGCGAATACATCCCCACCGTGTTGGTTCCCGCTTCTCCCGCCGATAGCATCCTGAATATCATGGCTGATGCAACCTGTGACGCAGCTTCGATAACTACTCGGCGAGTGTGATGGTGGATGGCAAGCCCATTAGCCTGGGTCTCTGGGATACCGCTGGTCAGGAAGATTACGACCGACTGCGACCTCTGTCCTACCCCCAGACCGACGTTTTCCTCATCTGCTTCTCCATCGTCAGCCCCCCCTCTTTTGACAACGTCAAGGCCAAGGTACGATGAAACGATCATCGACGCAGCGAACAAGAACCCGAGTCCCGTTGACACAAGCTCTAGTGGCACCCCGAGATCGACCATCATGCGCCCAATATCCCCATCATCCTGGTCGGAACCAAGCTCGATCTTCGAGAAGACGCCGCTACACTCGAGTCTCTCCGCCAAAAGCGTATGGAGCCCGTTTCGTACGAGCAGGCACTGGCTTGCGCCAAGGAAATCAAGGCCTACAAGTACCTTGAGTGCTCCGCTCTGACTCAAAGGAACCTTAAGAGTGTTTTCGACGAGGCTATTCGGTAAGTTTTCTTCTAAGCGTATGGCTTGAACCATCTAACACGGCTCCAGGGCTGTCCTTAACCCTAGGACTCAGACTAGCAAGGCCCCGAAAAATAAGAAGTGCTCGATCCTGTAGATATCCAACCTTGCACCGCGCGCGGGCAGCCCACGCGCTTGTTTGATTTTCTCAACCAAGGCGTCTCGACGACGCAAAATGACATTACGGCTCTGGACAAATGATCGACGATTTGGCGATACAAAGACGGCGGCTCTAACGGAATATCCTGGGGGAGTTTGTGCTCTAAAACAACCCCTCAACCTCTCACACACAACTAAACAGCTATAACTGCATATCATGATGATATATGCGAGGCGGTTCTTGAATGACTTTTGGTCCTTTCTATCTGCGGTTCAATTTTTCTCTCCACCTTTTTTCTGTTTGCTCATATCTCTCACCTGTTGCCTCCTCGCGGAGGAGTTTATACCGACGTTGCGAGTAATTCAAGAACCGGGTTGCATTTTTGGAGCATTCTATTCTGCATGACTACTGCACCGTGACACTGATGGAGAGAATGACGAGCGAGACAGCTTGTTCTATGGGTTTTGTTTGTGACTGCTTTGTGTTGATTGTGGACGGTTGAATCTACTACAAGTTTAAACATTCCCTTGTTCCCCATGATCATTTCAGCATGCGCTCAAGTTAGCCATCATGGCTTGGAATGAACTGGCCCCGGAATTACTGTTCTACAAATGATGATATCTTCGTTTTCATTGGCCTCAGATGTAAGTGGCTGACCCCTCGACTTGGGTGTAAGTTGGCGGCGTGGACTATGGCTGTTGGATGAGAAGTCAAATGTAGGCGAGATCATTCCTCATCCTTCATCATGAATTCAAGTCATGGGGAGATGGGCTTGCAATTTGCTCAGACAGCTGAGATTAATTAGTGCTTGGGATTGGCAGAAACTCCTTCAGCTTGGCCACTGGTAATATCTCGAATGGGGACGCCCATATTAAAGGGGAGTTGCATCGTTGGTAGTCACTCATGATCTAGATATTCATCCTTGCGAGGTCATGATCCAATTCCTTGGGGTATCTCTCTATCTTGTACAAGTAAATGCATACCAACTTTTGTGTATCCGGCCAAGACTTGATTCATTAGACTCCTTCAAGGAAAACATTACGCTTCCTCCTCATAATTGCCATGCGCCCGTCTCAAAATGACGACGCAGCCGGCGACGATCTCTAGCATTCAGGTCCTACTAAGCATTACCGGGGACGCGACCACGACGACTAGGGTGAATGGCGTCTTCCATGTGCTGCTGCTGGTCGGTGTTGCCGTTGGCTCTGGCCTCCTCCTTGGCGTTCTTCTCGCGCTCGATTCGTTTGGTGCGGTTCTCGTTGAGCTTGCGGTTCTTCTCCTGGATCTTTTCCTGGCGGCGCTTTGTCTTGCCGCCTCCGCCGGCACTGTTGCACAAGGGGTCAGTAACATGTTTCCAAGAGTGAGTTGCGAGCGTTGCGATTTGTCAATGGCTCTTGCTGCGGGCGGATTTGCTGTTCATGCATATGGCCACTCAGAAGAGATACACGGCCGCATCGGTCAGGTGGTGATGAGCGTGACTCAACGGGATGTGACCAGCAAGCCATGGAGTCGGATTGAGAGTGTAACACAAGGCACACCAAGAGAAGAAGCAAACCGCAGGAAAATGTGATGCATCAAGAGAGGGGGAATGGGTGAGATAGAGGGTGCATGAGTGAGACACTTGAGAAATAAAGAGGGTAAAACTCACGTCAACTCGACGTTTATGCGACGCTCGGGAGAGACACCGTCATTAAACATGGAGTGGTGGAACTTGTCGAGGCAGGTTCGCATATGCCAGACTTTGGCGAACTCGACAAACGCGAAGCCGCGGCACGGCTTGGAGTCGGCCGGGTCGCTCATGCAGCGGACGTGGATGGGGGAGAGCGAGGCAAAGTGGGCTTGGATGGAGGCGGCGGTGGCGGTGAAGGGGAGGTTGCCGACGAAGACGATGTGGCGGTCGGCTTTGGAATCGGCGTCGGCAGCGGCCGTGTCCGCGTCGGCGCCGTTGGGTACGGCCTCGTCGTTGTCGTCGTTGTCGGCGGTTTCGGAAGAGGACTTCTTATCCTTCTTGCTCTTCTTCTTCTTCTTCTTGCTGCTGGACTCGTCGTTGGCTTCAGCGTCGGCGGTGGGTTCTTCTTGTTGTTGTTGCGACTCCTTGTCCCTGTTCTTCTTATCCTTCTTCTTCTTCTTCTTTGCGGCCTTGTCCGGGTCTGCGGCGTCTGCAGTCGCAGAAGCGGGCTTCACATCGGCATCAGCCATTGGAGAATCCTCAGCTTCCTGCTTGACACCAGCAGCAGCAGACTCGTCCACCTCCTCGTCATCGTCCTGCTCGGGAAGGTCCTGGAGGTTCTTGCGCTTGTCCTTGCGCTCCTTGCGCGACTCCTTCTTGTGCTTCTTGTCCTTTTTATCCTTCTTGGCCTTCTTCACGTCGGCGGCGGCGGCGGCATCGTCGTCGCTGCGCTTGCGCTTCTTGGGGGGAGCCTCGACGTCGACGGGAGTGACGTGCTTGTCCTCGGCCTCGGCGGCCTCTCTTGCGCGCTTGCTCTTCATGATTGTACGGTCGGGTTCGGATTGGGGTGAGGTAGAGAGAGATTGGAGCGTGATCTACTTTTGCGCAAGGCGGCAGGAAAAAAAAAATTATGCAGGATCTGCTTTTTGCCAAGTCAGCACAAGCCTCTTTTTTTTTTCTTCCTTGTCCGACGTCGCAAGGCAGGGGGGTTTTGGAACAAGACATAAACAATGGTTCGACTTACAGACAATCACAGACAGGTTAATTGTGACACCAGTTGGCAGGCTGCAGAATGCTGCAAGACACGGCTTGGAGATGGATGGGCCTGACGAGGTTTTCCGGCTGCACGAGGCAGGAAATGTTCCGTCCCGACTAGTGAATTACAGTAGCCAGCTAGGTAGCCAGTCAGCCTGGGCTAGAAGTGTGTGTGTGTGTGTGTGTGTGTGTGTATGACCTGGTGCTGCTGCTACTGCTGCACAGCTGCGTGTGCGTGTGCTGTGGTTGGGGCGATGTGGGATTGGAGATTTGAGGAGGATCGATCTGCGAGTGCCAAAACGTGCAGAAAAAGTGAGAGGTGAGTGGGATGTGAGCGAGGGAGCTAAGGAAGCGGGAGATGCCGAGACGGTGGACGACCTACGGAGGATTTGGGATTTCCCTGGGACCTGGGACACTACCATGGGACGGGAGTCTAGATAAAAATAACATATTGACGTATGTTACAAGACATGCGACCAAATATAATTCTGCATCGTTTCTGTTGCTTCGTCAGTTATCATTAGTTGTCAAATGCCAACTGTCCGCCAACATGGCGTCCAATTTTTTCCTCCCCATGGCATCCATGGTCATGGCACCGTTGCTTTCTTTTTCCCACTTCCATTCCCCCTTCAGCTTTGTCAAACGTTTCTTTTTTCCTTATTTCCTCCTTCGCCGCCGTCTCACACGTATCTCACTAATCTAATCTGCATCATGCACGTACATACATGTTGTCGTACAGTGCTAGTTAGTCTACCGACTAGGCTAGGTTCTGGGCGGTAAATCAATCCCCATGCCATGCCATGCCCGTCCACATCCTTGTCATCCATGCTCTGTCCCAAAGCAAAGCTCCGTAGCGGGGGCGTCTATCGTCGACGGCCGTTGTCACTGGCCCCTCATAACCGACTCCAGACCCTTGGCCGCGACCCTACGGCATCGACACCCTAGTCAGTCCCGGTGCAGTGTTGAGGACATCTCTCCTCCTGCGTCCCAGAAGATGCGGTGGACGTTGATCGGCTGGCTATCCTCCCTTCTTCAGCCGCTGTGCAATCCCGGAGCTGTCGGCTGTCAAGACGGCACTGCATTTCGAAACCTTGCTGCTTGCTTGTCAGTGGTTGACTCGGGGGGGTTCCATGTGACAACCATTAAATTTTTTTTCCTCTTCACTCTTCAACCCCAGTCCATCCATCCATCCATCCTTAGGGATTCCAGCTGTCAGCGCCGCTACCAAAGCATGGCTACCTGACGTAGGCAAGGTGACGCCCATACGCAGCAGAGAGTCAAGTGCCAACTGCAGCTTAGAGGCACACTGTATTATTGGGGACCGGAGTTGGTGCACATTGACGCAGCTCAAGGGTCGAGGGTCTATGGTTGGCGCCCATCCAACTTGTTCGGGACCGTCCTCTTATATCCAAGGGATACGATCCTGAGTACCGGACTACTATTCCATGGCCGATGGATACGGTCAGCTGGGATACCAACTATTGAACTAATCACCACCCGGGCGAGTCATTCAGCTTACCCGGAGCAAAAAGGAAGGAAAGCGAGATGAAAGAGAAAAAAAGGAGGGAACTCCCTGGGCTGTTCAACGGCCGGCCTTTGCCTCGTGGTCGTCCTAGTCGGTTGAGGTGAGGAAAAGCAAAAAAGCTCCGTGCTCCTAGAGCCAAGGTGAGCGGGTGACAGTGCGGATTTCTAAAGTCACACTGGCACCGACGGTCTGGTACCTTCTTACGCCGCAACTGACAGCCGTGGAGTGCGTGTGGAGGGGGAAAAAGGAAAGGAAGGCACCACCCCTGTCGCTCTGTCCCTTGTCCCTGCCCCATGCTCAATGCCCCATCATCCATACCGTAGCCTTCAAACCCATCTCATCCCCGTCTACATCATCCATCTTTCATCATCCATTGACTCGGGGGCCTCTATCCATATCCACTCGAATTGAATGAATCTTTCTCGTCGTCTCTCTCTTTCTTTTCTCCTCCTGCTGCCGTCTTCGCCATCTCCGCTTCTCTCCGTCCCGGGTCCGCTTGGCTCTCTTTTTTTACGCCTCCCTACGCTACAGTCCTTGTCCTGTACCACCCCTTGTTTTCCCCTCCGTCCCTCCGGCCCCCCGTCTGTCTAGTTGCTGCAGCCAGCAACACTGCAAAAGTTGCTTTTCTCTATGCCATCGATGGCTCTATTCACTCTGCCAGAGTCATGGCAGCCCGGCCCAGGCTCCCGCACCGCACCGCACCGCACACCAACCGAGTGGCCGACCAGGGGCATGCGCGACATGCAAGCTCCCGTCCATGTCTTGTTTCTGACTCTCCTAGTGTCTTCCTCTTTGCCTCCCTCTCCGTCCTGCTGGCGCTGCTCCGCCACTCAACCCCCAGCTCAGCCAGCCAGTTCAGCCGGCCAGAGCAAGAGCCCAACCAGCGTTGCCGGCATCACTCATGGTCAAGGTCATTGCCATGGCATGGACGTAGTAGTCGCGGCAAGCAGACAAGCAAGCATCAAGCACCAGCTGGCAACAAGTACAGCACGCGAGATGAGGCCCGCCGCGCACCAATAGTCCAGCCATACCCGCTCCAACCCGAGTCTATGCAGCGCTTTTCTCTGCATCACTCAAAGTCTGCATCTTGCTTGCTTCTTATATACTCAACGGGTTCCCGGGGGTGGGTGGCCACCCGGAATCTTCAGCCTTTTCTCTGCTACGCTCTCCCCTGTCTGTCCGTCCCTTCGTCTCCATATTCCTCTCTCTCATATCTACCATAAACCTCTCTCACACACCTCTTTCTCTTTCTCTCTTCCTTCTTCTCTTTTCTATTCCATCTTCTCCTTTTCCCCTGACCTCCACGTCAACCTGCCAGCTTTTGTCTGTTCCGTGTGACAACCAGGCTGTCTGCCTCGTCGACCCTGGCCAACCACTTGGAAGAGCCTCGAATTTTCTCTTCCTCCCTCCCACAATGCAGTTGACGTGGGACCTGGGAATGGACCATGTCCGGTCCTGGGTCCTCAGCGGCGATTATGAGCTGGACGACTCTTTCGACCGCCCCTTTGCCTGGAGTTCCACCATCGTCACTGGTCTCTCCGAGGCTGCCATTGTGCCTCAGCCTGATGATGCAAGTGCTCGTTCGGACGCTGGCGTTGACACCGAGACCTCGCTCGCTTCAGAGTTGACTCCAGCTTCCAGTGCCCAGGCTTCGTCTCCCTCCCTCTTTAAACCCGCTCCGGCCCTGAAGGAGCAGCAATTCCTCTCTGTGGCGGACCATGTCGACGACCCTTTGATCCCGAAGCAGAAGGACATCCGCCGCATCTTCCATAATGGCCGTCAGACTTGGCAACACTTTCTCAGCCAGGCCCTGGCCCTACCAAGAGGCTTCTTCCCCCCCGGCCTGGACCCGTCCATCATGCTCCAGGACATGCCGCCGCTCCCCGACACGGTCCCGCCAAAGGGCGTCCTGGCCGGAGCCCCCACCTGGCTCGTCCCGGAGCCCGAGCCCTGTCAGCAGGCGCCCGCCCAACCGTCCGCTCGGGACCGTCCACCACACCTTGACCTTAACATGGTTACCGGCACCACAAAGTATTTCCGCCTTTCCTACCCTGAACCCATCGACTGTCTCATCTCTTCGGACCCGAGCGCCTGCCACTATGGTAATCCCTCTGGCAGCGCAGACGCGTCCAACGCCCCGCAAGGCCTTGCCATCTTGACCATGTGCTGGTCCTACATCTTCTCCACCCGGCTACTGCAACTCCAGAAGAGGAGGGCCCACTTCACCGACTCCTGCCTCCGCCCAATCCCGATCAACACGGTTGGTGACCTCGCGCAGAGCGAGATCCTGGTCCAGCTCCCCGGCGAGGCCTCCTTGCGTCTAGTCCACTGGCTCTCCGCCATTCTGGCGCCAAAGCCGGGCTGGGCTCCTTATGACGAAGGAGGTGCATGCTCACCTTGGGATGCGCGATGCACAGGAGATGTGCGGTTCGTCATTGCTACCGAAGAGCAGGTCACGATTGAGCCGGATGCTAAGCCTCCGAGCCCATCGGAGGCTACCGAACTGCTCATCGAGTTTTGCAATTTGTTCGGCATCGGTCATGAACCCTGCCGATCCAGAGATCCGAGCCCCCTGTCGCCCATCAAAGCCGCCTTCCTTGCAACCCTCGCGATTCCCTTCTATCGCATGGCGAAGCTGCAGCCACATCTTCCTAGACCGTCTCTGAAGCTGCGCAAGACAACGGGGCTAGATGAGGGCCAGAAGACGGACGTCAGGCGGTATGCTGGGGAAGCCCACTACTACATGACGCTGAGCATGCACCCTTACGCTCTGGGCCCAGTCCTCTGGAGCATCTTTTGGCAGCCCGACATCCAATGTAACCTTGTCAGCCCGTGGCTGGCTGCCATCTCCAGCGTCATCCGCCCCGCCTTCAACTACTGCGACTTTGAGATGCTGGTCAAGATCTTTACGCTCCGCCGACCCCGCGTTGCGCTTTGGTGGCACGGCCTCTTCCTGCTTGGCAACCCCAAGATCCTTGACTTTATCCACAACTACCTCACCACCCTCGACGAGGGCTGCTTTTACGACACCCTGTCTCGTCCCGACATCGTCACCGCCGCTTGGACAGGGGCTCCCCAGTCATATCAGGATGACATCTCCTCCACCGCCTACCATCATCTCAACGATGCCGTTCCTCGCGCTGCTCTCTTGCAGCACCGCCACACGCTGACCCTCCGCGACCCATGGCCTCTCTTCTACGGATGGCGGCCGTTTGGTTCCGTTCCGAAGGACACTATCGAGCCGGATCTCTACCCTTGGCTGGAGCATGGCCATAACCGTGAGTATAACCGCTGGACCTGGTGGTCCAAGGAAGATGCTTCCGTTGAGCCATCTGTGCATGCCGGCTACCGCAAGGAGACTGGGCGTTTCGACCCGACCGTCCCCGACAACCTCGAACTTCTTCCCGCCCCCGACTCCTCGGCCCCTCTTCCTCCTGCTACCGTCCTGCCCATTGCTTTTGAGCCCTCGCGACGAGCCACTCTGCAGGTGATCAACCACTCGCTTGGCAACATTGTTGGCGAGCGCAGCGTCAGCACTGCTGTAATTCCTGATCTGAAGCAGTCTCACCCCTGGCTTAAGGACTGGACGCCTGTCTAAACATCTATTCCCGCATGATACCTCATCCCTTTTCAGCATTCTTATTCTATCACCCTTGCATCCTTATCCCCCACCTTTTGATGAACTATGACGGATACGAGAAAACGACGTTCGCGACAGATGGGACTGCTTCTTTCAAGTCTGGGGACAAGGGAGGGCTTCTTGCCCCCGAAATATAGTGGAGGAGGCGCGTCTTGGATTACTAAAAGGAGGGACTAGTTGGGACAAACGGGTTTGTTGTTGCTTTTGGACCATGGCGATGGGTCATGTATTGATATGGGTTTTGCTTCTGGATCCCCGCTGTTGTATCTTTTCTCCCCTTTGTCTTGATTCCTGGCTCATGGCGCTGCGAGGGGCGTCTTTGACGGCGCTCCCAGCTCGGGGTGCTTGTGTCATTCGAAGGTGTCTCGCTGGATCTTGGTGATTTGGGTTCCATTCCAAGAGTTGTCCTGGTCCAGGCAAGCTAGCTAGGTGCTTTGTGTCAGTAGAAATATCAAATACCCGACGACCACGTCTCAGTGGCTTCTTAACTTGATGCTCCATTCTTGTCATCATCCCCGACTGTTCCCAAGTGACTCGTCAGTTCAAGGCAGCACGTTGGACATTGTTCAAGGGCTCTTGTGAGCCAAACCATCAAGTTCATTATGTTGTTGGGTTAATCTAAGTCTAGAAGAACATCATCATTACGAGGTAACAATCGACTCCACGATATCTATCACACTACCAATCAATGCAAATATCCCGAATCAAAATAATAACTCCATTGGATCTCATACAGTCCCCTACGCCTCCATCGTGTTCTCCTCCAAGAACAAGAAATCGTCATTGTCTGCCAGACAATTGAAGGTGAAGAGTGTCAGAAGGACGATGGCGCAATACCAAAGCGACGGTTGAGATCGTCCAGCTGAGCCTGTGACAACTAGGGGTTCTGAAGTGACACCTGATGGCGGATCTGCTCGAATGAATGTTGACGCTAGGTTAGGATCCGGAGCCTCAGAGTTCATAGAGTTCACAGAGTTCACAGAGTCGCTGGATTCTTGATCACTCTCCTGTCTTCGCGCGATATCGACCTCGGCGTTTGCTACGAGCTGAGGTGGCAATTGGTCCAATGAGGCATCGTCCGTTGGCTAGACGGTGATGATCCTCGTTTGGGTGATCTCCACCTTCGTGGGAGCAAGCACCGTGATGACTTGAGGTCCATGATCAGTGTACGGGGCACTAGAGTTCTCCGGGGGGTGACTGGCTTTGACAAACTCAGTTGTCGTTGGAGGATCCGCTCGAATAAACGTTTCTGAGGGAGGATCAGCTCGGATGAATGTTTCGGCAGGTTTGTTTGGACCTGTCACTGGAGGAGAGGGCTGTCCTGATGCTGCGTGATCTCCAGGCGCTTGGTGATTCTCGTCATTCTGTCTTTGACCGTCGTCACTCGAGGGAGCTTGAGGATCACTGGGGGATTGGCTATTGTGGGAACCAGGAGGCTGAGCAGGAGAGTTTGCAGTCCCGGGGTCAAGTGGTTTGCCACTAGGGCTCGTTGGGCAGTTGCCGCTGCATGAAGGCACACCGTCACCACTGTCGTCGTCTTGTGCTGAATCAGATCCCTGACCGCCATCGCCGCCGGGACCCGGAGGTGCCTGGCCGTTTGGAGAAGGCTCCTGGCCATAAGGGGCAGGACCATTTTCTGGGGTTGATGGGCTACCAGGGCATGGGCCAAGACTTCCATCACAAGGGATACCATTTCCATTGGACGAAGGATTTATTTCTCCTTGCGTAGGTGGCGATCCAGCGTCTGTCGGAGGTGCGGCAGTGTTGCTGGTTGGAGGAAGACCTGGTGGTGTCGAGATAGTAGAAGGACCACTAGCTTCTGGGTCAGGTCCATTCGAGCTGGGAATAGGACAGGAAGAATCCTCTGCGTCTCTGGAGCAGTCGCCTGGAACGTTGGGAGACACAGGAGATGATGGAGGTCCAGCCGGAGACGAGGGTTGCTGTGATCCAGGTGGCGCTCCAGCAGAACCGCAACTGCCACTTGGGTCGGAGTCGGGGCAGGTTTGATCACTTCCATCGGCTGGAGATGAACCGGTTTGGGGGCTTCTTGGGCTTCCTGTAGGGTCGCCACCATCAGGTCCAGAGTTGGGGTTTGCAACCGAAGGCGGTGCCGGTGCTGTTGGAGGCTGACTGGAGACGGGACATGAGGAAGGTCCATTTCCGGGACAGTTGGCGTCACCTGGGTCTAGAACAGGAACGGCAGGACTGGGTGCTGGTACTGGTTCTTGCGGTACTGGGGGCGCTGAATGAGCTGGAGGGCTTGATGGGGCACCACAGTCTGGCGAACCATCAGCTCGCTCAGGGCATTCCCCTGGCTTCTGGGTTTCTGGGGATGGGACGACTGGCATTCCAGGAGGTCCTTGGCCCTGATTCCCGCAAGTCGGGTTGTCGGTACCAATGGTGCAGTCTGCTGGGTTGTTGCCTTGGCCTCCGGGAGGCGATTGAGGGGAAGAGTTTCCTGGAGCGCCAGAGCCAGACCCAGGAGCAGCGCCATCCTCACAGTCCTCATCGGCTGTTTCTTGAGGACTTACTTGACCAGGCACTTCAGCGTCGCCAGCAGGGGTTGACGGGCTTGGGTTCTGGGCCGCTGGCACAGGGGCAGGTTGGGGCTGAGGCTGAGAGGGTGGTTGACCAAGTGCTTCCTGATTGGGACCAGATGGTGTGCTACCGGCACCAGCTCCAGTACCGTCATTGGGCTTTCCGGGCACGGTGTTTGGGCTTGTAGGAGCACCGTCAGCTGGATTGGGAGACGGAATATTTGTTTGGCCGTTGGGTTGGCCATTTGGGGAGGAATTGCTGCCGTTAGGTGAGCTTCCAGAAGGATGCTGAGCCTGTCCGTTGTTCGGAGCCCCTGTAGGGTTGTTGTGTGAGTCCCCAACTTCTGAGTTGCAGTCTGCATCTGTGGGTGCTAAGCTGCCAGCATCGTTGCTAGGATTGCCACCCCCGCCAGGGCCATTCGAAGCTGCGTTTGCGAACGCCCCTGACCGGTCGCCATTTGGTATAGAAGGGTCTTCTGGTTGGGATCCGACGTTGGGGTCTGTGTTACTGGCAGGTGGGCTGGGGTCAAGGTTGGGATCTGTGTTACCAGCGGGTGGGCTGGACCCAAGATTGGGATCGCCAGCTCCAGGCCCGGGAACAAGAGGAGAATCACCAGTGGCAGGAGACTGGGGGATACCAGAAGGGGCAGATTCGGGAAGAGACAAGGTGAGGACGCCGTTGGAACCAGCCGTGCAATCGACAGCAAGGGTGAATCGGTTGTCAAAGGCAAAACGGCCTGTGTCCAATCGAGGGGATAGATGAGAGGATCGTCGTGGAACGAGGCTGACATGGTCTAGTTCGACAGGTAGAAGATCGGTAATGAGAGCGCCGTGGTTGGAACATGCGGAGATGGTATATGCCAAAGCAGGACCGTAGTCCTCTCCACAAGAACTGGCCAAACACAAGAAGAGTTCCTGATGATCAGAGTCAGCACATTGTTAACAGAATGACTAGTCTCCAACGTACCCTTTGCTTGGCCATGTCCATGCAGACAGGTTTGATGAATATGTCGTACTGGTTGGTGAAGCGGTAACGAAGAAGGCCGCGAGAGCAAGTAGTAGCACATTCTATAGTCTTGTCAATTGAGGCTGTCAGCAAGGGGGTCAAAGATACTCACCTGGTACAGACATGTCATGACCATGTACAGAGCCGGTGACAAGGCTTGACAGCATCAAGCCGGTGGCGAAGTGAGGCTTCATATCGTGTTCGTGTCTCGAGAGACGGAGTAAGAGAAGAGTTGAAGCAGGGGGAGTAGTTGTGGAGTAAACGACAGTGACCAAAGAAGCGGCCAGTTGAGGGAGAAGAAAGTGGGAGAAGAAAGTTGCCAAAAAAACGAGCACCGAAAGTCGTCGTGAGCGACAATCGCCAAAAAGAAGAGCAAGGTCGGAGGAAAGAGCCGTCAAGGGGTTGAAGTTGACCGCAGTCACAAAAAAAAAAAGAGGTGGTAAACGACAGTCACCAAGAAAGTTGGGGGTAAACGACACACCAAAAAAGTAGCCAGCGAGGAACGCGGCGAGTCCAAAAAAAGGGAAGCAAGAAAATGGTCCAAAAACGGGCTTGTGAGCTCAAGGTGAGGCGGTGGATGATGGAGAGAAGAAGAGAAGAGAGAGAGGAGAGGGTGGGCGAGATGAGAATAAATGACCGCTGAAGCCATTGTGAGAGAGGGAAAGAGCTGGTCTCGGAGGTTGGAAGGAGGAATGTAGGTGTTGTCGCCCGGGAAGGTGCAGAGCTGACCGAGAAGAAATTGGCAAGAGCATCCTCCTTGAATATCGGTGCTATCACCAAGAGGAGCAAGCTCAGATGAGGGAGGACATGGGTAGATATGGACTGCCAAGTGAACACGCCGTTGGGCCCAGAGAACTGAGGAGAAGCAGAAGCAGAAACAGGAACAAATAGATGGCTGTCAATTCCGTTGCATGGGTATCGTATCTAATAGAACAACAACGCCAGCGGTTTCTTCTCATCCCCATACCGATCCTTGAACTCCTTCCGCGCCAGGAACTTGGCAAGAGGTATCATGGTGTCCTTCATGTCCATGACACCGCGCTTCTTCTGGTCGATGTGGGAGGCATCCACGATGAGCCGCTTCAGGTTGTCGAGGGAGAGTGCGCCTGTCAAAGTCAGCACCGTGTTTCTTTCTGGTGTGGTGGAAGAGACTTACCGTTGTCGATGAGGTCCATGAGTCGGGCAGGTGTGCCGACGGCGATGCCAGTCCTGTGGCCCTGAAGGAAGCTGACTTGCTCTTCGACCTTCATGTGCTTGGCGAACTATTCCATGTCAGCAATTTGCCGCGCAAATAGAGTGCAAGGCGAAAAATACCAGCTTGGAAATTGTGTTATCCTTGTTCTGAAACTTGCGCATCGATCTGGTCTCCGTCAGCTTCACGTCTTGGCTCTCAGATGGGAATGCGCCTCGCACCTCACGATATCAGCCGCTCTCAAACCCGCTCCTGCAACGATGAGCGTGTGAGGCGAGCCCTTCTTCTTGGGCGCCTTCTTCAGGCCCTCAGGGTTCTCCAAGACGCTTTCAAGGAAGTCGGGGAACTTGTCCAGCGTTCTCGCCTCCTGCCATGAGGTGGTGTCCTGGATGGCGTTGGCTACCACGCTCGTTAGCAAATTCCTTGGGCAGAAATGATGGACCCTTGGTATTACCTGATACGGTCAGATCAGAGATTTCTATGGCGCTCAGATCGCTGCCGAATCGACTTAGCTTCTGAGCGAGGTGATCCGCCAAAAGCTGATTGTCCATCTTTGTAAACAAGGTGTTGAGACCGAGCTCAGTGTCGAGTGTGTCATCATCTGGTGCATTGGCCTTTCTCTTCCTATTCTTCTTGGGCTTTGGTTGAGACGGGTTGTCCTCCGCTTGCCTCTTTTTTGATGCCGACATGGTGATGGTTTCTGTGGTTTGATGTTTCCTTGCGAGATTGTAAGAGTTCGTCGTGGTTGAGGGGTCAAGAAATTTTATGTTTTGCACAGTGCCAAAATTTGATCATGGCTGGATTGGCACTCAGAAGTGGGTATTCGCACGGTTTTCGACACCGTATCTAAGACACCAGATCCACCAAGAGTTCATCATGAGTAGAGCAAATGGGTGGGCTCATGATGAGTGAAGAGACATTCCTCGATATCAAGTTGAGCTATGAAATTCACTTCACTTCGGTTCCATAGTAAATGGTCGTCCAGATTTTAGTTCTACTTGAAACCTCTTAAGGCCATTAATCCCCCTACTTGGTACGACAAGAAACCAGATATCCTCCTCTGACGCGCGTCTATATCCCTAGAACCCAAACGCCAATACCAGCGCCTGACCCACAAAGCAATACCCTTCAATGTCCTTACTCTCCGTAGCCGTCGAGGCTTAGAAGATGCTGTTGACAATGTTTCCTCCGATCGTCGCACCAGCACCAAAGATGGCAGCGTTGCCCAGCTTCTTACCAAACTTCTTGCCGTACTGTCCCATCTTGTTCTCTCCCTCCTGTCCCTGCTGCTGACCCGAGGATCCCTCAGCCACAGCCATGGGCGGCACGTGCGAGTTGTAGGGGTTCTGCTGAGCGGGCGGGCCGTGAGAAGGCGCAGGGTATCCGTATTGAGGCTGCTGAGGCGTGGCGGCCTTCTTGGTCTCGTGCTCGACAAGAACGTAGTTGCGCGGGAAGATGCCCTCCTGGCCGGTGCGCTCGTTGCGGCCCATCCACCAGTCCTGGTTCATGTACTCGTAAACAGCGATCTGGTCCTCCTTCTCGAACGAGAGGTCGCGGCCATCAGAGGCGGCGTAGCGGTACAGGGCGCGGGCCTGGGCGACGGTGGGCCTGACGTTGCGCGCGGGGACGCCGGGGGGAGGCGTCTGCTCGTATGCGGGT
>SSHR01002544.1:0-26545 GCA_006518225.1 Fusarium neocosmosporiellum
GTGTTAGTGAGGTACCTGCACAGCCTTGTCATGACGCCTGTGGGAGCCTGGGTTAGGTTCTTTGTCTGGGGGGAGTGTGTGGTGTAAGCGCCTGCTTACGGGAGCTGAAATGGAAGCTGAGGAGCGAGGAAGTTGCTGGAAAAGGCGACAAGAGAGGAGAATAGGCAGAGTAATGTATCAATTCAAATTACAGACAAGCAGGATGCTGAATACCTACCACCATCGTAACATAAACTCGCCTTTGATAGCCCAACTCCTCCGAGGCCCGCCAGTGTGGTACGCCTAACCAAGTCCCTCGTACCAAGGCCCAGGTCGTGCATTATCAGCACCGCCACAGAATCGACATTCTTCTACACAATTCCATGAGGTGCACGCTTCGCCGGCGGGCGACCCTTCCTTGCGCCTGCTCGCTCGCTCACTCGCTGCAGCCTCCCTTTCTTCTCAAAAGCCGTCCCTCATCAATCTCCAGCGCCTGACCTCGACATCGACGTCGTTGCTCAACATCTCCTCTCTTCGTGTCGCGCAACTCTTTTCTCTTCTTATTCTTGCCTTGTATTCATCAAAGGTAGAGCGCTTCATCTGATCGGTCGATCGCCTCCATCGTCGTCGTCGTTGCCGCAATCGCCCTCGCCCTCGCCCTCCACTTCCCCGATTTTCGTCCACTCAGGAAAAGAGAGCGAGCGAACCCGTGCAACTTCTCTCGCTGCCCCGCCGTCGGAAACTCGAGATAAACCCTTTTTTCCGGGAACAAGGTACGAACATATAATATCTGCGTTGCATCGCAAAGGCGTGTTCAGTCTTTGCGCTTTGATGCAATTTTCTTCTTCTGGCAACCTTGCGTTTGCCGCGCGCGCAAACTCGGGAGCCTCTTTGTCTGCTTTGTTTGGAGCTTTACTAATACTTAAACCCCCAGCCCTTCCCTCGTCTACCTCTCCTCGCCGACAATAACTTGACATCTTTCCACAACACAACACCGCCAAGATGGTCAAGGAAACCAAGTTCTACGATACCCTGGGGGTAAGCATCTGCCTTGCAGTCAGCCACTCTGGCCTCGCGCTAAAACATTCTACTAGGTTTCCCCAACTGCCACTGAGCAAGAGCTCAAGAAGGCCTACAAGACCGGTGCCTTGAAATACCACCCTGGTACGTCCCTTGAAACTAGCCTTTGCGTCACCAGCACCTAACATTTCACAGACAAGAATGCGCACAACCCCGCTGCAGAGGAAAAGTTCAAGGAAATCTCCCACGCCTACGAAATTCTTTCCGATCCACAGAAGCGCCAGATCTATGATCAATATGGCGAAGCCGGCCTCGAGGGTGGTGCAGGTGGTGGTGGTATGGCCGCCGAGGACCTGTTTGCCCAGTTCTTCGGCGGAGGCGGCTTTGGAGGAGGTCTTGGCGGCATGTTTGGAGGCGGCGGCATGAACCGTGGCCCTCCCAAGGCCCGAACCATCCACCACACTCACAAGGTCTCCCTCGAGGACATCTACCGCGGCAAGATCTCCAAGCTCGCTCTTCAAAGGTCCATCATCTGCCCCAAGTGCGAGGGTCTTGGCGGCAAGGAAGGCGCTGTTAAGCGCTGCCCAGGCTGTGATGGCCACGGCATGAAGACCATGATGCGCCAGATGGGTCCCATGATCCAGCGATTCCAGACTGTCTGCCCCGACTGCAACGGAGAGGGTGAGATCATCAAGGAGAAGGACCGATGCAAACAGTGCAACGGAAAGAAGACGACCGTCGACCGCAAGGTCCTCCACGTCCACGTCGACAAGGGTGTTAGAAGCGGCACCAAGGTCGAGTTCCGAGGTGAGGGTGACCAAGCACCTGGTGTTCAGGCTGGCGATGTCGTTTTCGAGATTGAGCAGAAGCCTCACGCCCGCTTCACCCGTCGGGAAGACGACCTGCTCTATGTTTGCGACATTGAGCTCATCACTGCGCTTGCTGGTGGTACTATCTACGTCGAGCACCTCGACGACCGGTGGCTCGCTATCGATATCCTCCCTGGTGAGGCCATTGCTCAAGGTTCGTACCCAATTCCTCACGTGCCTCAAATGTGTCCCAAGCTGACCTTTCCAGATGCTGTCAAGATGGTTCGCGGCCAGGGTATGCCTTCTCCCAGGCACCATGACTTCGGCAACATGTACATCAGATTTAATGTCAAGTTCCCCGAGAGGAACTGGACTGAGGACCCCGAGGTCTTCGAGGCGCTCCGAAAGGTTCTCCCCCCACCTGCCGTCCAGAACATTCCTCCTCCCGATGCCATGACGGAGCCCGCTAGCCTCGAGGATCTCGACAATCAAGCTCAGACCAGAGTCTTCGGTAACTCCGACGGCATGATGGATGATGATGACGAGGATGGTCACCCTGGTGGCGAGCGCGTGCAGTGCGCCTCGCAGTAAGCCAACTGCGACTGAGCCAGCACTCCACTCGAGTGCAGCAACAACTCTCGACGCCATAGCGGCGTCGGCTGCCAAATCGTCGTCCCTCAACCGGGAACACAAAACATCACCTGTGTGGGACGACAACGCAGCTGAGGAAGGGCGTTGACGAGCCGGTCAGCGTCGCCTAATCATTCAATGATACCATAACGAGCGGAGGATATAGTCTGTGCATTGATGGTGCTCACGCGAGGCTACCGGGGAGGGGTGAGCCGAGGAGGAGCAGAGTGGACTTTGTCACGCACTTTAAGGGTCGTGTTTCGGGGTCGTGGGAGCATTTGATCTGACTGGGAGGCGTTTTGAGGTCATAGACGATTAAATGAATTTGGTAGTTGCAGACGTAGACCACGAACATGATGATTTGATTTACAGTTCTTTCAAAGAGTCTCAGTAACGTGTGAAAATTTTCAAGTTGAATTACCACCATTGAATGTGCATGTTCCTTTATTTTTGTCCTCTGATGTCATTACTCCGCACCCTCTGCATCTGCCATCACCTCTGTACCCAGCGCGTCACCCTGCTCCTCCTCCTGCTCTGTCTGCTTTCTTAGATTCTCCGTATTATAAAGCAAGCTCTTTACCACCTTCTCCTCAACATCGAGCTCTGCAGCCTCAACATCATCATCGCTCACAAGAGCCGTTGTGCTTGTGGCGAGCTTCTCATCAGTCATGGTCAAAGAGTAGATGGCCAGACTCTTTGCCTTGGTAGGATCACTGGGATCGAGAGCGGCGACGATCTTGGGCGACTCATCACCACTGGCGGGCTTGACGGCGAGATCAAGGGGGTTACCGGGGACTTGGATGACTGCAGGGTGGTTGAGGGTGTTATCCTGTGTAAGCTGCCATGAGAAGATTGCCGGGATGCTATTACAGTCAGTATATGTCAGAATCACAACACCAGAAAACGTACCCCTCGCAAATGGTCAGGATGTAAACAAGGTCAGTTCCCTCATGTGGGAATACCAACGTGTGAAGGCTCGAAACGGCCACCTTGGTCAGATCTGGGAGAATCTCCTGAGCCAAAGACAAAATGCTCTTCCGTGACAGAAGCTTTCCGGCCTTCCAGTTCCACACAAACAAGTCCTCGTCGCCACCACCCGACACGAGAACATCCCCGCGAGGAGTAGGAACTGTCATTGAGCTGATGAACTCTTTGTGGCCGAAGCAGAACCCCTCGATGACGTATGCCTGAGGAATGTATCTTGATAGTCTGATGTGCTCATCGCGGTCGCCGGTGATGATATATCGTCGCCCCTCGCTCTCGGCGATGGCAAGCGAGGTCAGCATGGAGACGTGTCCGAGCAGGAGAGTGATTTCGAAGCTGGGGACTTCACCCTTGGACTCGGATTCGGCCTTGGTCCGCGTCGCAAGCTCCATCTGACGTTGCTGGTTGTTAAGGGCACGTAGGTTGCGCTTGGAGTGAACGGTGGTGGCATTGGCAGAAGGCTTGTACGCGGGCTTGGCGGGCCCAGAAGTCGAGGGCTGAGAGGTGGCGGGTTGAGATTCGGTGTCATAGAGGAGAGGGAGAGCGTAGACGTCGCCAAACTTGTCAGCGCAGATGATTTGAGAGTCTGGTCCAATGGCTACACCACTCGGACGCTTGGGCATAGTTCTAACAGGTGTCAACTCATGAATATCACGTATTTTCCCGGTTGCAACATACCGCTTGCTGAGCTGAGTGAGATTCCCTTTTCCGTCATTCTCAAAAACCCAGATGGCCTTGTCGTGTCCTGTGATGGCCAGAACATGAGATCCGTCGCTCGTGCTCGTCAAGTGAGTGATGACAGGGCGGTCCGGAACTCGTGAGATGTTGTGCTCCTTATTCCGCGGCTGGTTCCTGTTTTTACTCTTCTTTCCTCCCTTCTTCTTCCTTGAAGCCTGCTTGTCGGGATCCTCGGTTTGCTCGGTCTCCTTGATTGCTTCGTCCTTTGGCTCTTCGACTTTTTGTCGCTTAGCCGGTGGTTCATTGTCGCCTTCTCCTTCGGCAACGGCAGGCTCCTGGCTCACAGGCTTCTCACTTGAAGCCTCATCTGAGATGGCATTGACAGCAGCATCTACTTTGTCGACGTCGGAATGCTTCCATGTCGATAGGTGAGCACCATCGTCCAGGCTGAATGAGTGAATCTTTCCTCCCCGCGCAGCAAATAGAACACTGCCACTGACGTGGACAACATTGTACGGGATCTTCATCTTGAGCCTAGCAGAGAGCGAGGCTGTATCAGACAAGTTGGCCGTTCAATCGCTGAGCGAGAACTCAAGTCAAGAAGCTCTTGATGTCGATGCCCCCATGTGAAAAAAAGATACATGCACAATGTACCTCAACCTGCACCTAGCCCCACAATCGCCCAAAGCGGACTAACTCTGTCAAGCCCTAGCGACCATCCACACACATTTTCTCGCGCGCCACCAAAATCGATTTTCTGCTTCATCACACCTTCCAACCACCAAAAAAACACCACGATACCCCAAACTTGCCCTTAAACAACCTGCCTTCATAGCTAAGAAGATATGGGGGGCAAGACGAACAAGGCCGGCTACTTCGACAAGCTCAAGGGCTTGCTCGAGGAATATGCCTCCATCTTCATCGTTGAGATTGACAATGTCAGCTCTCAGCAGATGCACGAGATCCGACAGGCTCTCCGGAACAAGGGTGTTGTCCTGATGGGCAAGAACACCATGGTACGGCACTGCGCGACGCGAATTGATTTTACGAATAGCTGTGCTGATGCTTCATCGATAGGTCCGCCGAGCTCTGAAGACCTTCATCGCCGACTCCCCCGAGTACGAGCGTCTCCTCCCCCACGTCAAGGGCAACGTCGGTTTCGTCTTCACCAACGATGACCTCAAGGAGATCCGAGACGTCATCCTCTCTAACAAGGTTGCCGCCCCTGCCCGTGCTGGTGCCGTCGCCCCCGTCGATGTCTGGGTCCCCGCTGGCAACACTGGTATGGAACCCGGCAAGACCTCCTTCTTCCAGGCTCTCGGTGTCCCCACCAAGATTGCCCGTGGTACCATTGAAATCACCACCGATCTCAAGCTCGTCGAGGCTCACTCCAAGGTCGGCCCCTCCGAGGCCACCCTCCTCAACATGCTCAACATCTCGCCCTTCACCTACGGTATGGGCATCTCTCAGGTCTACGACCAGGGCCAGAGCTTCCCTCCCAGCGTTCTCGACATTGGTGAGGAGCAGCTCCTCAAGACTCTGGCTTCTGCCATCACCACCATTGCCACCATCTCGCTGGCTCTGAACTTCCCCACCCTGCCCTCGGTCATGCACTCCCTCGTCAACAGCTACAAGAAGGTTCTCGCTGTTGCCGTGACCACCGAGTACAGCTGGCCCGAGATTGAGGAGCTCAAGGATCGCATCGCCAACCCTGACGCCTACGCCTCTGCCGCCCCTGTTGCCGCTGCCGACTCTGGTGCTGCCGCTGCTGAGGAGAAGAAGGAGGAGTCCGAGGAGGAGGAGGAGGAGGATGAGGGCTTCGGTGGTCTCTTGTATGTCCCCCCAAAGCTCACGACCTAAGTATGATTGCTAACAATTTCGCAGTGACTAAATGTAGCCACATCATGATGATGTACGGCCGGAATTCAGGATTTTGGTTGGGTTTACGACTCATGGATCTTAAAAATGGGGTACATAGATCGTCTGCTGGTCAATTGAACCTGTCGCGACGGTTACGAAACGAACCTAGAAGTCCGCCCCTATGCCGTGACAAGCTAGCATCTCGGATATGAAACATGCACCACGTTACCGATGGAGTGGTTTTTGCCCAAAAGGTTAGTTAACAGCCCCACGCGTTTCCTTCACTTATACCCCCCTCCCGGATGATTATACAAATGATCAAGAGCTTTTTAACCCTGACATCTCGTGATGACACACATCAACACCTTATGACGGACGTTTCCAAAATCATGTGTTTTGACAACTGCTTTTGAGGGGTATCATGGCTAACAGTCAAGCATTACAGGTCTCCGCGTTTTTGCATTTGCCCTTCATCTTACATGGTGTGATGCCCGTATCATTTCCCTATTTAAATACCCTCCAATCACCCCGTCCCGGCCTGTCCCGTATCCCGCCCTACCCCGGCCGACTCTGTGGGATGATGATCTAGTATCCTCCGAGCCGTATCTATCGCCCGGCCCGGGAGACCTGCCAGTCTCGCGACCTTGAGCGCGTGGCTCTGGCGGTTAATGCCTCTTCGTAGCTTGTGATTGTAGACAAAGCCTCCCTGTCCGTCCTCGTCCACGTCGGTGCAGTACGTCTGTACGGTGCCCCCGTCCGGGGAGCACAAGCCCTCGGCCGCGGCCAGGTCAGCGACGCCGTGAAAGTGTGTAGCAAAGAGGGTCCGGCATTGGTTGACGGTTGCCAGGTGATGCAGGCACGCATAGGAGACGGCCGTGCCATCCTCCGGCGTCGTGCCTCGGCCGATCTCATCCATGATGACGAACGATCGTGGTGTGGCCTGCTTGAGGATGTGAGCCGTCTCGAGCATCTCAACCATGAAGGTGCTCTGGTCTCGGTAGAGGTTGTCCGCCGAGCCCACGCGGCTGAAGATGGCGTCTACAACCCCTATCTCGGCGTACGACGCCGGGACATAGCAACCGATCTGCGCCAGGATGGTTATGAGTGCGTTCTGGCGTAGAAAGGTGCTCTTGCCAGCCATGTTTGGCCCCGTGATGAGCCAGACACGCCCGTCCTTGGGCGACCCTACAAGACAGTCGTTCCGAACAAAGTTCCGGCCCTGCTCAAAGAGACCGCCCTCGACGGTGGGGTGTCGACCTCCGACGATGGTGTGACTAGTCGTGTTGTTGAGGGATGGTCGCACGAGATGCTGCTCGCGAGCGAGCTTGGCGAATGCCGTGGCGATGTCGAGCTCGTCGAGGACGGCGGCGTTGCGGCGAAGCTTGACGAGATTGCGGACGACATGCTCACGGAGCGAGTGGAAGACGGCCTGCTCCTCGGCGCGGATCTGCATGCGCACCTGGTCGAGCCGTTGGCCAAGATGTGTCCATTCGGTGAGGTGAAAGGATCGTGTAGAGCGGCTGGACGAGAGGGGCCGCACGTCGACGAGATTGCGGGCGTCTTTGCCCTTGATATGGGCGATGTGCCCGAGGCCAGGAGTCCATTTGAGGGACAGGCTAGGGGCACCAAGGCGTTCGCGGAGCGTCTCATTAAGTGTAACCTTTTCCTGGCGCAAGGCCGTCAGTTCAGCATGGAGCCGCTTCAAGGTAGGGCTGGCAGCGGGCTTCATTATCCAGTTATCATCGTCTTCAGCATAATACTCCCGGACGCTCGTGGGCCGCTTCCGTTTGCCCTTGGGGAGCGTGGCGGCATCGTCCTGTGAACCTTCGCTGTTAACGATGTCCTCAGCCAGAGCAATCATCTGGCTGGCCTCAGAGTCTTGTGCCTCATGCTGCTGGACCACCCCCTCTTCGTCAATTGCCTCCTTGATGCGGCGAGCAAGCTTCAGGGGCTGAGGGAGACTAATCCGGGCAGTCAAGGAAGCAAAGCAGTCGGGGTTGGGATCGCTCGGGAGGGCGCAGGCACGGTCTAGGAGCGCAACAATGTCCCTGGTGGCATGGATGGTGTTGGCCAAGCCCAAGAGGTCGTCGGCGTCACCGCGGCCGAGTGTGAACTTTTGGACCAGGCGCTGAGAGTCATAACTCCTACGCAGCAAAAGGACTACAGAGTCACGGAGGTCCTCGTCGGCGATGAAGCGAGCGACGAGGTCCTGTCTACCAGTGATGACATCGAGCGAGGTCGATGGCGCGCTGAGCCACTCGTTGAGCAGGCGGGCACCGCTCTTGGTGACGGTGCGGCGTATGGCATGGAGTAGACTACCCCGGAAAGCGCCATCGCGGATAGTCTGTCTTATCTCGAGGGCCCGAAGACTGTTTCTGTCAATGGCCATGGTGTGCATATTCTCCTGCCTAAGCGGGGGCTGCAATTTCATGCTCATGCCCTGCAGGCGATCCTTGACATAGCTGAGGAGGGCACCCGCAGCGCATACCTCCGCGGGGGAAAAGGCAGCGGCCTCAGACTCAGATAGGGCAGACTCGAGCATGGGCGCCCAGTCGCCGGGGCAGAGCAGGGAGTGGTCAGGTCGGGGCGCATAGGTGATGATGTGACGGTCCTCAGCGAGGAGAGCAAAGATGCCGTGGTCCGTATCAGACTGCAATTGCTGGTCGAGGACGAGCTCTCGCGGGCAGAGTCGGGAAAGGATCGCCGGCAAGGATGCGAGATTGGTATGCTGAGTGCAAAAGTGGCCGGTCGAGAGATCGAGCCATGCCAGGCCGAGTGGCACGGCGTCGTCGCACGGCTGGGCGTCCCCAACGTCCGGGCCAACACCTGACGGGAGGGGGTGGGCTGATGCCGCAGCGGATGCGGATTCATGGCCCGGGAGTCCGTCCATCTGACTCGGCACTCGGCCGATATCGATCGCCATTACATAGTTGCTTGCGTACGGGTCCATAAAGTTCTCATCGATGAGAGTGCCTGGAGTGATGATGCGGGCGACTCTGCGGTCGTGCATCAGCCCGCCAGACTTGACCTTGTCTGTGGGAGAGTTGGGGAACTCTTCGGCGATGGCGACATGACGGTTGAGATCTTGGACGAGAATTTTGAGGAATCGATCCAGCTGGAAGAAGGGGAACCCGGCCTGCAAGACAGATGATGATGATGAGATATGGTGCCAGGGGGTCAAGTATCGATGAGATGGATGGTAGCAATGAACTCACCATGGGCACAGGGCCGGCATTGGTCTTCTTTGAGGCAACCTTGAGATTGAGCAAGGGTCCGTACTCGTCTGCATGCTCAAAGTACAGCTCATAGAAGCCGCCTACACGAGTTAACAGGACGCAGTTGTCGAAGCGGTGCATGTTCTGGCGCGCCTGGAGCACCATGGTAGGGTACGCCGGGGGGTCCTGGGGGAGCGATGGGAGCGGCAGCGGGCTGATAGCATCCTGGGGCTCGGTGGGTGACGTTGACGACGCTGGCGGAGGCGACGTGGGCTGAATGAGACCCTGAGGCAAATCAGACAGCCTTATGGTGGTGGTCTTCTTGCCCCTGACCTGGAGGGGAAGATGGGGAGATGGTGGAGGTAGTAATGGGCGGATGGAGAGGCCATGGCGGGCTTGAAGGAGGGGAGTAAGAGGCGGCAGCTCGAGGAGGCGATGAGAGCCATGGTGATGATGACGACGACAACGACGACGGTGAGCACGAGCACGGGCATTAGCAGCAACAGCTATAGTAGTGACAGCAGCTCGACTAGCACCGGCAGCGGCATCAGCAGTAGCACGATCTGAAGCAACGGCGGGCGCCAGCAGGGGCACCGAATCAAGAGCAGCAGAAACAGAAACATGGGCAGAAACGGGCTTAGAGGCAGATGACGATGCGAGGGGCCGCAGATGGCGGATACCGGATCCCGGGGACACCATGCGGCCGGAACATGGAGATGAGATGGGCTGTTGTCTTGTGTTTTGCGAGGGTAAGGGGAGAAGAGTCGAAAGACGGCTTGGTGCGCTGTTGATGGTGTCGTGGTGTTGTGTTCCTGTCTCGGATAGAGGGGCTCGGGGAATATCCACCACCAAATGCAGTTACCCTCTGCTCGGAGTTTTGAGGCGACACAGATACGATGGACAAGAGATCTGGTGTTGGTTAGGCAAGCAGAGACGAGCCTCCACTGGCTGTCGAGAGGAGGAACCTGAAAAGTGGGTGTATGATGTGCCGATATGGTGACACTGGGCGAGATGTGGTGAGGATCGGAGGATGGATCACGCAGGGCTCACGCAAGGCCAATGGATGGAGAGCAAGAGCAAGAGCAGTCTGTGCGAAAAAGCACTCGAGGCGAAATAAGAGGCAAAGAATTAATGGATTGATTAAGCTGTGTGTGGTCTCTGGCGGTAGGGATTGGACCGTTGGTGGCCCGGCACGGCGCGACTGGCGCCGAAACGTGGAACGAAAAAGCAAACCAAAAAGTGGTTCCCGATATAGAAACCAAGGAAAATCCGGGTTACAACGCGTGGTGCCGAGGGGGGTCCGAACGAGTTTGGAACCAAGACGGCAGATTCTGTCGCATAGTCGTGCTTTTTTTTTGTGGTTTGTGTGTGGGGAAGATGGAGGAGATGGGAGTCAGGGAGGTCTCAGAAGGAGCACGGGAACTGAATGCATCACAAGCAGGAGGACAACTTGGGCAGGTGCAAGCAACATGAGCACAACACAACACAACACAACACAAGCACAAGCACAACATTTCGAACAATGACGGTTGTCAACACTAATTCTAGACTGATAACCTCTTTAAAAAAGAAGAGGAAAAAGAAGCAAAAAGAAAATACACAGAAAATACAACAAAAAAGAAAGCAAAAATAAACAATCACAACTCCCAAAAGCCAGTCGGACCTAGATCAAATAGATCCATCATTCAACGCGCCAGAGCCTGTGGGCGAACAGCACATGGAGCGGGAGGAATGGGCCCATGGAGGCGCCGCCAACGAGAGGAATCCGGGTCTTCGCGAACAACGTGTGAGAACGACCCAGTTAAGACACAAAATCTAGCGTCCCTCGAACGACACCGAAAACCTTGGTCCATGCGACTCCCCGGGCGCCGTGAGATTTGATGAATGGGCTGCCCGGCGGCTGCTCCGGCATCTCTACAGGGCTCTCTGCCACTGTAAGCAGCCAACAGCCCGCCAGACGGCAGCTGGCAACGGCCCAAGCAATGGAGGGACGGGATGGGACCCAGTGGAGGCCTGCTCTGCCCGACCCAGTGGCGCCATCGCTACCGAAAGATTCCCGTCCATTCCTGTGGGAGACCAACGAGATTGGAAGGGAGAGACCGTGAGCCCTGGAGATTGGGGGCGGTCATGGAAAAAGCAGGGAAATACAGTGCGAGCTTTCAAGCCAGGTGCACTGGGGTCCCCGACCGTCTGTCGGTCTCTCTCTGTCGAAACGCGGCTCTAGGCGAAAAAAAGAAAAAAGGGCAGGACCAAGATACGCGCCCGGTTGCCTTCCAAATCTTCCATGCGTCGTGGTCCCATGCCGGCGTCATCATCATCTTCTCCCAACACCAGATGGCCTCGAAACGTCCCCTTCCCCTCCCCAGACCTGCGAGCACCCCAGCTCCAGCTCGCGTCCCGTGTCTTGACCGGTGTGCGGGCGCCCGGGCGGTAAGGCGGAGAGAGCCTAGAGGCCAGCCCAAGTCTGAATCAAGGCCCCATCTTGAGCTCTATCTGGCGACGGGCAGGGCTCCAGTCAGGATAGATGACGGGAACCCATCGTCCAAGGCGGCCCAACGTAGCAGTCGGCAAACTCCCCTTACCGCCTGGGGATCCATTTCTGGGCAGAAGGATGGACTAGGAAGGCAAGGCGAGCAGAGAAGCGGCCAACAAGAGACCAGGGAAAACTAGATTTCTCGTCCACGGCAGCAGCATCATTTCCACAAGAAGTCATGCCAGGCAGGGGAGACGAGGGGCGGATCGGAGCAACAAAGAAAGAAGCGACGGGGCCATGTACGACGACTATAGCAGAGAACAACACGACTAGAGCTCGATCGATACATCACGGCATAGCCCAGGACAACACATGAGAGGGCACTGGAAATCAGATCCAACGCTCGACTCCAGACCCCACGAGCCAAGGGAACCCCTTGGGACGGGACGGTGAGACTGCCACCTACGCAACCCACGACGCCCGGACCGCCGTTGGCCAGCTCAACGCCGTGAGTGAGTGCCAGGTCGCAAGCTAAGCTCCGAGCCGTCCTCACGGCCTCATTATCTGGTGGTGCTCTGGTCGACGTCCATCGTGCTTGTTCCTCATCCCATGAATCGCGTACAAACGGGCTGGCATGGGACGGCATACCTCCAGATTGGGCGTGACTGAACCCCGGCACCGCCAATGAGCACCTGCCGACCAGCTGCTGAGGTGCTGCTGGCATAAGCATATCTGACGGCACTCAATGCCACCCAGTGCCACTCGCCCAGGCCGCGGGGTCGGCGTGGGCCGATTCTCGAGAGCCTCAGCCCATTCTGGGCCCGCTGCCACACGACGTCGCCAGACCCCCTGCGCAAACCCTCGGCCGGATCTGTCGATTTTGACCACCCGCTCGACTCGGAGCAATCCTAGCTATATATCCCCTTTGTGCGCGATGTTGTCCCAGGAGGCGCCTGCTTTTGCGCTCTTGTTGATGCTTACACACAACATTCTCAGCAATTCCACTTCTTGAAGCCCCCCGGCAAGCTATCAATCGACATCCCCACAGTCACCACTTACACGCCCTCGGTCCCGATATCGCCAACGACCACTCAACCGACCGACACAGCCCAGAAATAACGCGAGATAAAACATCCCAGATCGGGTCGACAGAGACGAAAAAAAGAGGAACGAGACCCTTGCCAAGCACAAACCTACACTCAACACCAAACACCCCCAGTCGGCACACGGTCCGTCACCCGGAGAGTGCCCTGAGAACAACATCCCAGAGATCGTCCTACATATATATACTTGATCTCCAGTCCTAGCCCAGGCGCCCTATGGCGGCTATGATGTCGTCTGTCAACCCCTTCACACCGGTGACCCCCCCACCGGAAAGCCACGCCTTTCCTAAACCTCCTGTTCCAAGGCCCTACCAGAACAATCTCAAGCGCAAAGCATCGATGCAAGAACCCTTCAGCGGCCTGGCCGGCCTCAACGGCCCCTCGATGATGGCTCCTCCTCCCGCCCCGACCTCACAGCCCAAGATGTCCTCATCACCCAACCGCAGCTCCGGCGGAAGCCCCGGCCCCAGCGACCCAAAGGCCTCTCCCCCTCCTCCCAACGTTGCCGGTGCAAACCTCGATCCCAAGTACCTCGCCATGGTCTCCCGGATTGCCGCCTACTACCAGCAGAGGTGTCAAGCCGTGGCCAACTACCAACAACAACGATGCCAGGCATGGGCCAATATGCACCGGCAAAGGTGCCAAGATATGATGCAGGCCTCCATGCTCGTGGTGGCTTGGTACGTTAGGGATCGTATTCAGCGCAGACGACGACGGGAGAAGCGCCGCTTCCGATCAGGCTTGAGGCGCAGGACGAACCAGAACAAGATCGCCCGCACAGAAGTTGTCCGCCGCTGGGTCAAGCAGATCCCCGAGGAGTCAGAGTCACCCAACAACCCCGTCACAGTCGAGCTCGCCGACCGGGCCGAGGCCGAGTTCTCCATGGACCGTGACCCTCAGCCTGACAAGGACGCCAAGCTGTTTGAGATGGCCGACAACCTCATCAAGAGCCAATATAAGAAGATTGAGGTGCCCATCATGGGCGTGCTCAACTTTGACGACAGCGACAACGATAGTGAGAGTGATCTGGATGAGCCCGAGCAGTTTGACGAGATGGAAGAAGACGAAGAGGGAGAAGGAGAAGATGAATACTACGAGGTGGAGGATGATGATCTGTACGATGATGAGGACGACATGGAATTCACAGGAGACGGCGGATCCGAGGTGGTTCACCACGGCACAGGCACTGGCTCTGGCAGCCGAAACAACGACCTGAGCGAATCCTCAGGATGAACTACCTTTCAATCCAAAGGCTTGAATTATTTTAGCCCTCTCTTCAGGGCGAGGTGTGATACCTCTTTAATGACGACGACAAAGGCATCAAAACATCGGCAACAAACTCCAACCATGATGGACACATTCGGGCATTGGTTTCGGAACGGCGCAAATCTGCAGGCGGGTGATGGTCCAGACACGAACTTTACTGGAGTCAAGAGCATCTCACTTTTTTTACATGGCATACATACATCGATGATACCTTTTTCTGGCACGGGATATTTGGGTCTGCTGTTGCTGTTGTTTTCCTTGGGCAGGATTGCTCACCTGGCATTGTGGCTCAGCCAGGCGAGCAAACGTACGTACTACATCAAAACTCTACACTGTAAATGAAAGATATTTTCATCCGCATACGCGCCAGACTACTTTTGGACATGAGGGATATTAGATACCGTTGACCGTTTCGTTTCATGTATAAGAAGAATTGCCCGTTCCGGGAAGATGAGTGACTGCGTCAGTGAGAGTGAGAGTGACGGCTCAGGGACCAGGGCTGCTGGCTGCGCAACCGCGGTTGAGTAATTTCAGATGGACTGGCGGTGGCGCATCCAGGCAATCGAATGGCCCTACCAGAGCAGATGGGAATTTCGCTTGAAACGGGAGGACGGCGTTTGTGCGTACTGTACGGAGCGGCCGGGAGAGGAACAGGTCATGACGGGGCGGGCATCGTTCGATGGTTAGGGCTGCCTGTGGGTGCCTCTCTTTTACCCAGGCCTCTCCCGAATGGCTGGCTGAGCACACGGGAGTAAAAGAGGAGAGGAAGGAGATGACAACGTTAGATAAGCTGGGTCTGGCTATGTCGAGGGTCCATTGTGATGGGGGATGAAAGGGAGCGAGGGACTGTGACTGGACCTGGCTCTTCCTCTGAGTTTTCTCATGCTGCAGGGGAAGTCAGATCTGAAGTATCTCTGTAAGATGACCGTTGAGAAGGTGACTTTGCTCGGGTATGAACGGAGGAGGAGACGAGGCTGGTAGCTGACGGGACTTGAGATGGACCTAGTATGGCCGTTGGTCTGCTGTAGAGCTGAGGGAGGCTGCCTGACTAACGAGAACCTCGGCCGAGTGTCCTACGTTCCTTCTAAATCTCTCATACTAGCAATCTCATTAACAATCCAACTCAATCCAAGCCAGGCGTATCCCACGGTGAGGCTTATGTCTTGCACAGGAACAGAGTTTCCAGGCAGGACGGAAACTGCCAAGTGGATAACCACAGAGTTCCCAGAAGGAGCAAGAGAAGTAAATTCCAACCTTGATTTAACACTGGACAGGCCTCGTGAGATTTGATTTCAATTCTTCTCTTCTCACTATCCTTGAATGCTACCCTTTTTGTCACCGTCATCCCGTCCTCGTCGTCTAATCTGGGCCGGGCCCCAAGTGTTATGATACTCCCTCGGTCCTACATCAGCATCCTTTTACTGGCCTGACTCTGCTTTTTTTCATTCACATCTTTGACGACATCGATATCCCATCACGATTCAACATGAGGTATGTGCGTCTTCCATCATGGTTCACGTCTGCATCAAACGACACACCCGCCCCGCACACCACGACGCTTTCCCCAACCCTTTGGCGCTCCAGAGTTCATGGTCCAAAAGCTAGCGGGCCCGCTCCCCCAGGACAGGCATTGTCATAGCGATACAGCTCCAGCAAGTACCTGGCCCCCCTGTACTGAAGGTGGCAATGGGTGTGTCAACTGGGGCGGCGTTCTGTTCTGGGCGATTTCCCCCGCTTCTCAGCTTGGCGTGTGAGGGTAGCCTGTCAGAATAAAGCGTGCACTGCGTGAGGGCGAATTGGTGGGTGTGTGCCCGACCTTTATGTCTAGTGCTGCTATTGGTGGCACAGCTAAGCTGCCGCGTGTGGAAGGAAGCTTGGGAGCTCACTTGACCACTAACTGCAGCTGCGAGACGGGAGCTTAACTGAGCTTCTCGCGTCTCACATCCATCGCACATCAACAAACAACATTGAGTTCATCAATTCAACCATATAAACATTGCTTCTTTCTCTCCGATCGCACCCAATCTTCCCTTGCAAGCGCTCATTCCAGTCCCTCGCTCTAGCTTGACGTCATCCTCGTCAAGCGTCGCTCACCACAGCTCGATAGTACCAACGATACCCTCTCCGATCTTCCGCTCTCCGTCCCGGCGGCCTGCCCTCGACATTCTCCCTCGCCCGAAAGCCAGCAGCAGCATCAGCTCTCGGCAAGGCTTCGCCGCATCTCGAATCGATCTGCTCCTCCTGCTCCAGGTCATCCGCTCGACTTCGATACTATGGGTGGAGGCGGCGAGCTCAAGGGCCATGGCTCTTCCTACCCCGTCTTCGCTGAGCGGCCCGTCGGCGTGCCAAAGACGAGCATTCTCAAGGGCCGCATTGAACCGTTCTATAAGTCAGGACAGTACTATAAGGTGAACCTGCAGGCGTATGTTATATCCATCCTCCTTTGGTACATGGCGGACGAACTAACTCTGGTCATGCAGGAACATGTACAATGCCAGGTACTCGGGCAAGCCTCACGTTCAACTCTCCGTCTGGGATGCACCAGATCTCTCTCGCCCGACCTTTGATGAGGCTGTGCGACACGAATTCAGAGAGACTCACACCGGTACCTCGTTCGGCCCATCATGGTCCACCCATTGGTTCAAGGTGGTGCTGCGCATCCCCGACGACATTAAGGACGAGGAGCTCATTGAGCTTCACTGGGATGCCAGCAACGAGGGCACCATTTGGACCGAGGATGGTGTCCCCATCCAAGGCCTCACTGGCAGCGGAGAGCGCATCGAATGGATCATCCCCGACTCGTTCCGCGACGGTGAGGAGCACACCATCTACATTGAGATGGCTTGCAACGGCATGTTTGGAAATGCTCCTAATGGTACCACCACCATTGCCCCGCCGGACCCCAACAGGCGATTCAATCTCTCCAAGGCCGACATTGTCGCCATCAACGTTCCGGCTCGCAAGCTCCATATAGATATGTGGGAACTTGGCGATGCCGCTCGGGAGCTCCCCGAGAACTCGGCTGAACAGAACCATGCCCTCTCGGTGGCCATGAAGATCATCAACACCTTTGAGGTGAACAACCAGGAGTCTATCCTCAAGTGTCGCGAGATTGCCCGAGAGATCCTTGGTCCTGATGTCGACTCACACAAGGTGTACGAGGTGGGCAAGGAGCCTGTCGTCTTTGGAATTGGCCACTGCCACATCGACAGCTGCTGGCTCTGGCCTTGGGCCGAGACGAGGCGCAAGGTTGTCCGCTCCTGGACGAACCAGTGCGATCTCATGGATCGTTACCCCGAGGCTACCTTTGCCTGCTCACAGGCGCAACAGTACAAGTGGCTGAAGCAAGATTATTCTGCAGCGTACGAACGAGTCAAGCGCAAGGTCAAGGAGGGCCAGTTCAACCCCATCGGCGGCAGCTGGGTTGAACACGACACCAACATGCCTAGCGGCGAATCACTTGTTCGTCAGTTCTTCTACGGCCAGCGATTCTTCGAGGCCGAGTTTGGGTCCCGATGCCGTACCTTCTGGCTGCCCGACACGTTTGGATACTCGAGCCAGCTCCCTCAACTGTGCCGCCTGGCCGGTATGGATCGCTTCATGACCCAGAAGCTGAGCTGGAACAATATCAACAACTTTCCTCACACTACGTTTATGTGGGTGAGTCCCGATGGAAGTCAGGTCATTTGCCACATGCCTCCTTCCGAGACTTATACCGCCAATGCCGACTTTGGTGATTTGAAGAGAAGCATCACCAACCACAAGACTATGCGCGTCGATAGCTCATCTCTGCTTGTCTTTGGCAAGGGCGACGGTGGTGGTGGCCCTACCTGGCAGCACTTTGAGAAGCTCCGACGATGCGCTGGCATCAGCAACACTGTTGGTGGCATTCCCAAGCTCAAGCTTGGTGCGACAGTTGATGACTTCTTTGATCGCCTCAACCACAAGGCCAGTGAGTTCCCTACCTGGTACGGCGAGCTGTACTTTGAGCTTCATCGCGGCACCTACACCACGCAAGCGAACAACAAGTTCTACAACCGCAAGGCCGAGGTCCTACTGCGAGATCTTGAGCAACTCGCCACGATTGCGTCGCTTAAGAACAAGTCGTACAAGTACCCAACAAAGGATCTGGATGACATGTGGGAGGCAGTTCTGCTCTGCCAGTTCCACGACTGTCTTCCAGGAAGCAGCATTGAGATGTGCTACGACGACTCTGATAAGGTAAGCGGTAATATCTGGTCATAAGGGATCTCTTCTAACATTTCTAGGTCTACGCTGAAGTCTTCGAGACTGGCAAGCGTCTCCTGAAGGAATTGTACGACTCTCTTACCGTATCTGAGGGCGTCATCAGTTCTCTTCGCGAGTCGGTGGCCATCAACACTCTTCCTTGGCACCGAAAGGAACTCGTCGAGATCTCCAAGTCTGAGGTGGGTATTGCATGCGGCGATGGCCAGTTGTTGGCTCTCCGCACGTTTAAGACCCAGGAGGACATGCCGGCTGTCACGGTCATGGAGAAGTCGCCAGATATCTTCGTCCTGCAAAACAGCCAACTTCGCGTCGTTGTCGAGGATGGTGTCATCACATCCCTTCACGACCTTGTCAATGACCGCGAGGTCATCGAGAAGGGCGGCAAGGCCAACAAGTTTGTCATCTTTGACGATGTTCCGCTCTACTGGCAGGCATGGGATGTAGAGGTCTACCACCTCGACGCTCGCCGACAGGTTGAATATGGCAAGACCAAGATCTTTGAGCAGAAGTCTCATCGCGTCACCTTGGTCACTGATATCAAGATCAGCAAGGACAGCTCTATCAAGTCTTACATCACCCTCTCAGCGGCCCTTGATGGGCAGCCCTCTCAGGTCGACTGCTCAGCCGAGGTCAACTGGCATGAGGACTCCAAGTTCCTCAAGGTCGAATTCCCTGTCGACATTGTCAACACTGAAGCCTCGTACGAGACAGCCTTTAGCATCACCAAGAGGCCAACTCACTACAACACAAGCTGGGACATGGCCAAGTTTGAGGTGTGCTGCCACAAGTTTGCTGATCTCTCCGAGAGCAACTACGGTGTGTCGATCCTCAACGACAGCAAGTACGGGTTCGCGACGGCGGGCAAGACGATGCGCTTGTCACTCCTTCGTTCCCCCAAGGCCCCCGATGCCAATGCCGATATGGGACATCATTCCATCAGATGGGCCATTTTTCCACACAAGGGCAGTCTATCGTCAGCCACCGTCAAGGCTGCCTACGCTCTCAACAATCCTCTGAAGCCTCTTTCAGCTTCACAGGCTGCCATCAAGAGCATCTCTGGTGCACCCATCAAGCTGGTGAACACTGATGAATCTGATTCACTTGTCCTGGACACCATCAAGCGATGTCATGATGACGAAGATGTCAGTCGCGGCGAGGGTCTGCGCGTCAACCGAGGCCAGAGCATCATTTGCCGTATATACGAGTCTCTGGGTGGACGCAGCCGCGGCATCATTCAGACGTCGTTTGACGTCAAGCGGGTCACCAAGACAAATATCCTAGAAGATGAGTTAGAAGAGATCCACCACTCTGAGGGCAAGATATCCATTGAGTTGCGGCCATTCGAGGTTGCAACCTACAAGCTCGAGTTATAGGATGACGACGAGATTGAGTGCAATTGCCCGCCCTCAAGCATTCCCGTGTTTTTCGGTATTTAACTGTTGTTTTGAATGAAGCTGGTTAGATGCGTTTTACAACTGGGTTGGTGGATATGCTGGAGGTGGTGGGAGAGTCTCTGGTATAGTATCAAGACAGATTGACAAGGATACAATGCCGAGACGGTTAAGGATGGATACAGAGGACAGAGTACAGAGCAAGACTTGTTTGAGCAGCAACAAATGCATCTATGATTCCAATCCCCTAAACGCCGTTCCCTTGATAAGTACTTAGCAAGTAAGTAAACATGGTGGCCGAGCTAAGAATAGACAAGACTCGATCAAATCGACAAGGCCAATCAATCAACAGGGGGGAAGTATCCTATCCTACAGTCTCCCTATCGCCGACTCCTCCTCCTCTTCCCGCCATTAGATCCCAAATGAAAAGACAAACAAAGCTGTTTAATGAGAATCATCGGGGAGCTCCTCAATGACGGTCTGCACCATATCAATGAGCTCGTTGATGTCAGGCCGCTCAGCAGGCTCGACGCGCAAGCACTTTCTCACCACCTCACGGATAGGCTCGCTGATCTCGATGGCGGGTGCTTGTGGTTGCTGCTGCTGCTGCTGAGGGCGCATGCTGTTGTTGCGCTTGACACCGGCAGGGCCCTCGTCGGGGAAGCGCCAGTCGCCACCAAGGACGCACAGGGAGAGAGTGCCGCCCGTCTCGTCGGAGCGCATCTCGAAGGGAGACTTGCCGACGAGGCAGGCGTAGAGGGTGCAGCCGAGGGACCAGATGTCGACCTTTGTGTCGATGACGGTGCCCGTCTGGACGTCAAAGAGCTCCGGGGCGCGGTAGGGCATGGTCGAGTGCTCGGCGGCCGTGTCTTGGATCTGCAGGGCGAGGGACTGTGATGTTACCGGGATTGGGGACGGCGCCACGGAGCCGAGGTCCATGAGGATGGGGGTTGAGCCGGCATCGTCGATCATGATGTTTCCTTCAAGGTGGGTTAACATGGGGGGTAGTGACGGCTTGTCTGCGGCATGTACCTGGCTTGATATCGCGGTGGGCATAGTGCTGAATTGACCTGCCGCCGCTTACTTGGTTCTCATCCTCGAGCAGACCTCTCTCCTGCTCGCCCTCCTCTTCCTCCTCAGTCCGCTTGCCCCTCGTGTTATTCCTCTCATCCCGGTGCAGCTGATCCTCCTCATGGCCCATGTCCATGCGCTCGACGGCGGGCCTGTAGTCGTGCATGGCGCGCAGGGCCTTGCAGACGCCGAGGAAGAGCAGCATGAGGCGGCGCTCAGGGAAGCGATCGTGGTTGACAAGGTTGGCGTTGATCATGTCCTGGAGGTTGCCGCGCTTGTAGTACGGCAGCAGGACATAGACGGTCTTTGTCGTCTCATCTGCGCCGCGCTCCGTGGCAACCGAGTGGTCGACGGCCGAAATGATGGTTGGAACATGTGAGAAGAGGCGATAGGCGTCCACCTCGCGCATGGCCTGCTGCACCGACTCGGCGCCAAAGGGACATCGGATCTTCTTGAGGGCAAAGAGCTCGTGGGTCGACGTGTCTTCGACGAGGTAGACGTATGAGAAACCGCCCTGTACATAGTCAGCGCCGATGCAGGAGTATAATGCGCAGGGCGTCTAGCTGCTGCTCACCTCTCCCAAGAGCCTTAGGATCTTAAAGCTTCGGTTGTTGATCTTGAGATTGGGGTTTCCGGGGAAGCAGTTGAGACAGTTTCCGAAGGAATAGAAGAGGTCGAGGAGGACTTGCGCCATGGTGGATGGCTGCGCAGTGTAGATATCCGAGCTTGTGAGTTTTGTAACAAATTATCGTCTCTGCCTTTTAGAGTGCGTTGGACGGGTTGAGGCTCCCTGGGTCGAAGGAATGGGGGCGGAATCGGTCAATCGGGATGGTATGGATCGCCAGGAACAGCCGCAAGATAGCTATCGTGTCGCAATTGAATGGGCTATCAACAGAATAGGTACAGATAACGTCGGAAGAATTCGTCGCTGCGCCTATGGTAAATCAAGGAAGGGACCCGCGTCGCCGAGATGACGACGGAAAGAGACTAGTGTTGGACAAGCAAGGCAGAAAGGCAGATGGACGGCCAAAGTGGTCGAGATGGATGTTGTTTCGGCTGATGTTGGAGGTTGGAAAGCTGATGCAGGCCTGGACAGGTCCAGAAGCTAAGCCACCGAAGGAGGCCAGCTCAGCCCCAAATACGTAGCCCGGGCGCCACGATTAACCCGCCCCGGGAATGGGAATCGTGGGCAGGCGGCAGGTACCAACTGCCAGGCGCACCTACCCAGCTAACTTAGCGAGCGGGCGGGCATGGGAAGTTCCAAGCACTCCGCCCGCTGCCCTGCCCTGCCCTGCGAGTAAGAGCACGCACGGTACGTACCGTTCCCCCCAGGGAGTGCCGCGGGACGGTGCCTTCCCTTCCCTCTCCCGACCACGCGGGCATCCACCCACATGAGCGGAAACGGTCCTTGATTGGTTCATCTCGTGATCCACATATCTCCGGAGAAAATGGGGCTGCTGTATTCCCCTTTTCGTCTGCCTGCTGCTGAAGCTCACTCTCACTCACTCACTCACTCACTCTCTCACTCACTCACTCACTACCAAGTATCAAGCACAAGAGCACACTTAAAAGTGTCTTAACATTTCATTGTGTCGTCTATAAACTAATAAACTAACTCCCTCCCGCAGGTGCTTTTCACTGTCTCTTACACTGTCATAAAAGAACAAGTTTCCCTTCCTCCCGTCTTATATATATCCTCCCAACTCTCCATAGTTTCCTTGTCCAACTCGCCATCGCGCCCAGCTTGCAATTGAATACCACCCAAAAAATAACGTCCACAACACTGATTCCCTGGGTAAATATTTATACGCCTCGTAAGTAATGCATGTCTACGCGACGGTTTACAATAAAAGATTAAAGAAATAGAAAAGCGCAGACGACTCCTTGCTTCGTAAAAGATAACTGCCGTTGTTTAAAGGAAAAAAACTCCAGTTCATGCCAGATAGCCCCATGCAGGGCTTTCGAGCCATCATGGCTTAAACCTTCTGGATCCACCTCACGATAGTAGGTTTCGCAATGAAGGACTAGCACTTGCTCCATTCATCGGTCGGCTCTCCGGTTGCCGCTGGCTGATTGAACCTGCCGATCCTGGAGGCTCGTGTGGTGGAGGAAGCCCGCTTCGAGAACCGGGTGGGCTCGCATGAGGTGCTGAGAATGGTGTTCTCTGCGGATGTAAGCCATGAGCAAATCCGTCGTTCCTCGGTGGCGGAGGCGGAGGCGGAGGCGCTCCATTGCTCATGCTTGGCGGCGGTAGATGTGCCGGGGGACCGTGGTGTCCATGGGACTGGTACGGATGCACATATCGCGATGGCGGCGCCGGTCCGTTGAGTCTTCGAGGAGACGGGGGAAGTCCATTTGAATAGGGCGGCGACCCGTGGTGGTTTACGGGCAGCGGTGCAGAAGGCGGAGGACCCGACAACGGTGGGGGTCGTAGAGACGAGAGGTGCGGCGGGTTGTGAAGGGGGGGAGGCCCTCCATTGAGATGCCGAGGAGGCGATCCGTGCTGGCTTCCTGGTCGGGCTCCCCAGTCGTTAAATGAGGTTCTCGGCGGCGGTGGAGCCGGGTATCCGTGGGGAGCTGGTGGTGGTCGGGCTCCAAGGGCATGGTCTGCGACATGAGCTGGAGCCTGCATTGGAGGAGGCGCTGTCTGAGGGGGGATATGAGACGGCCAGGCGTAAGTGGCAGGGTGCGGTTCTCGGTGGCCGGGTATGGCCTGTGGCGGGCTGTGTAGAGGGTTGACGGCCGCTGGCACACTGGGCTCTCGCGCTGGTGCTGGCGCTGGTGCTGGCGGGTGTGCCATCTCCACCATTGGAGGAGATCGCCGCGGTGCATGTGGCTTCGCGGTCCGCTGGGCCTTGCGGCACTTGTGACACTGGAATCGCCTCTGTTCCACAAACTTCTGGGCTTCACTTCCAAGCGTGCCATAGTGCCCGTTGGTGAGCTCACGCTCTTGAGAGTTGTCAATTGGCCACCACTTGGGGCTGACATCGATGCCGCAGGTGATGCAGACCTTCTCTCCCGGTTGTCTGGCGTCCGACGCCGCGTCCTCTGTCTCCCCACTGCGCTGCTGGCTCCATCCGCCTGCAGGAATATTCGTCGTTGAGGACCGGCGTAGCCCAGGCTGAGTCATTGTTCCCGTCATTTTGGCTGCAGTCGTCATCAGATTGGCCTTGCGGACGGTACCCGTCAATGTGAGATCGGCCTGTTTAAAGTTTTGGACGTAGAGCTGCAGAGCATTGAGTCCCGACTCGTTGACAATATCGTGCATACGATGAACTGTCGTCTTCGCTGGGGCATGGTCCTTGCACCAAACAGTCGCCGACATTGTGCCACTCTCTCCGCCGATGGTCACAGTGGTGAATTGGTCCCGGCGGGAACTCTTCACGGGAGTAATGTCGAAGCCGAGAACGTGTCCCTGCTGCCGTGCGCATTCCACATGCACTAACATGTCTGATTAGCATGGATGCCATCTGCTTGCTGCACGTACAGTACTTACTTGGTATACGGCATTGATGGCACGAGACGCAAGCGCCATCCTTCTTGTTACAAACCTGGCAAACCTCGTCGTACTTGCTCCTGGGGATTGAGGGAATGCCTTCTGAAGGCTCCAGGGCCTTGGCATTTCCGAATTTGACTTCTGGTGTCCAGACCGCGCAGGTTGCGTGAACCCAATTGTTGTCGGCGGTCCGTTTGAGAGGCTCACGAGGGTTGACCGGTCGATTCATCTCCTCCTGCTTCTTGCGGTAGAACTCAGCCGCCTTTCGGGCTTTCTGGACATCCTGCCGTTCCCTCTCGCGATCCTTTTCCGACATCTTCTTTTTGTGGTGTGTGAGCTTTGGTTGTTCCACAAAGTCGTACTCAGTGTAGTCAACAGGACACAGGACACACTTGTAGTGCTGCAAATCACGTTAGCACACATGCGCAAATGAGCAGGGTATCACTTACTGTCGAAACCTGGGGGTTCTTGTCGTTGGAGCACATATCGCAGGTCCATTTCTCAGGGTTGCGGTTATCCATGATGCCATAGCAATTGCGGTGCACCGTCAGGCGACACTCGCGACAAGACAGCCGTTGGTCGCCTTGTGGCTCCATCTGACCGCACACAGCGCAAGGTAGCATTCTGGGCTTGGGCATCTCGGGCGCCGCCGCCCTTTCCACGCTCTTGTCCTTCTTCTTCGATGCGGTAGAGCCCGCCACGCTGGCCGCGTCGGAATGGTTGTTGTCGCCGTCCTTGTCCGAGGGGGCAGTCTTGAGTTTCTTGCGCGGCGGCTCTTGTCCATTGGTCGTCGAAGCAATTGTCGAGGGAGTCGGCGCTCGTTCAGGTGTCATCATGCCCAGGTCTTTAGCAGCCTGCAGCTCCTTGAGCAGTTCTTCATCCTGCTTGCGCTTCCAGGCACGGCCACCAGACTGAGCCACCTTCTTGGCCACCTCTTCCATGTCCTCCCATCGAATGGCATATCTGCGCCAAAGCTCCGCACATCGGCGGCATAGAGCCACAACGCGCTCGTTGCCCTTGTCCTTGTTCGCGTTCTTCGAACCATTCTCATTGACGAGTCCGGGGATCGGGTTTGGTGCACGTCGCCAGCTGCGCGAGTTCGTCGTAGAGCAGAACTGACACACGAAGCCACGCTTCTTCTGGTTCGCCTTCTCCGCATCGAAAG
Source organism: Fusarium neocosmosporiellum (assembly GCA_006518225.1). Taxonomy (NCBI): domain Eukaryota; kingdom Fungi; phylum Ascomycota; class Sordariomycetes; order Hypocreales; family Nectriaceae; genus Fusarium; species Fusarium neocosmosporiellum. Next base: position 25,389 of record SSHR01002544.1, read on the forward strand.
CCGAGTCATCGTCATTGTCTGCAACATCGTCGGCGAGCTTGCTAGCAGCGGCCTCCGCCCGTTTGGCCTCCTTCTTGCCCTTTCGACCAGACATGTTGGCCAGAACCTGTTTACCACGCTCGGATTTCTTCCAGGTATAGTAGAAGCGGGTGACCATGCCAAAGGGCATGGTTTTGACGTGCCTCTTGACAAGATACAATTCAGATCCGTACTTGACGACCGCCTCCTCAAACTTCTTCAATTCTGTTGGGGTCAATTCGGGTTCCTTGAATGCCGCCTTTTCCGTCTCGGGGACAAGTTTGAGTGCACGTTTTGTGTCGAAATCGGTGCGGAACAGGGTGTTTGCGGCAACGTCCTCGAGGTTGGTTGATCGTTCCGGTAGTCCGAGTCCCTTGGCCATCGCCTTGGCTTTCGCCATATACTTGTTAATTTCGTCGCTAGAAATGACATCCTCTGAAGGGGGCATCCACAGTCGCTTCGACGTGCACTTGGGGTCATCTTCGTCGTGATCCTCGCCTCGGACAGTATAGCCAGGCGGCATGTCCTGAATCCACTTCGGTCGCTTTCCGCGCCAGGCCTTGTCAGCTTCTAGGGCGGCCTGTGCCTCCTTCGACTTGGTATCCTTCTTGCCATTTTTCTTGGTCTCGGGCGGCTTGACATACTCCACAGGCTTTCCCGGCCATGGCAGAACATTGGCCTGGTGGCGTGGGCCAATCCGTGTACTTGCGCGAGGGTAGATTCTGTCGTCGTAATCGAGGGCATCCTCGGGTTTGCAGTGCATGCCCAAGTATCTATAAGGCCAAAGGCTTGCCTGGTAGATTTGCTCGGCGGTTCCCTCGTGGGGTCCATGGCCGTCTTCGTCGGGGCTAGTGCGGCCTGTGTCGACTCCCTGCATCTCATCGTCCTCCTCATCCAAGAAGTCGTCATCATCGCCGTCAAAGCTGGGGTCATTGACATTGGGAGTGTTGCGAGCCTCCAGCTTCCTCTCCTGCGCGCGACTACACGCAGCGCAAGACCAGGCAAATCCTCTCGAGGGCTTCTTGAGCAGGGGCGGCTTGACACAATTCATATGATACGTGTTTTGACACACGGCGCAGTCAACCGAATCGTTGCTGGAGGCATGAGGTCAGCCACGGGACGTGGGTGGGACGTGGGGC
>SSHR01002546.1:0-52714 GCA_006518225.1 Fusarium neocosmosporiellum
GGGCCGGGGTCGGGACACGTGATAAGTATCACATGTCACCCGGAGGATGCTTCTCAAGGAACACTCGACTAACTTCTACAAGATCCGTATCAGGAGTATTGGTGCTGGTCTGGCGTCAATCAAAAAGGCAAATGGGGGATTTTCCCCTCTGCTTTCTTGGACCAGGGTACCCTGAGGGACTTTGGCGTTGGATCTGGCTCTGATCGAGCGTCCATCGTGTCTAGCGAAAGAAATAAGTCTACGGGAGTCCTGTCCCGGTTCTCAACTCGCAAATCGGGTCGATCCGGGAGGAGAGCTAGTGTAGCTGGATCAGTGGGAAGTAACGAGATCCCACCGCCTCCAACACCGGTTCCCGGCATGTACGGACAGTGATAGGATCAGGGAGGACACGACGGATGATGGAACGCAGGTAATGACGAGCCACGCTCAAGTGGCCGTAGGTATGGATGGGCGTCGGGAATACTGGTCGATATACCCCAAGGTCTTGGTTTCCTTTGTTCTTTTTCCCTTTCTGTATATCCTTCGCCTGTATATTTGTCTGGTTGTCGTACCGAACATTAGGCCTCAAGGACTTGACAACCGACAGTGTAGAATAGCAATTGAGGCACATCTGCATGGCTTTGACGATGCTTGCGTTCTTTCGACTTGTCTTGTGCTGGTGACCACTATCCCACATGACAATGCAGCAGAGCTAGGCAGGTTAACAAAGTATTACCCCCTTAAGATAGAGAGAGCACTATATAATAGTATAAGATAACTTATATTATTCTAGGTATCTAATATTATAAGTAGTAAACTGTTTTAAGTGAATATCAAGTCTAATAATAGGAGTTAACTACTCGAGAAGGGTGGCGTCCTCGAGTCAAAGGATAACTACGGCCGGACACCACTGTTGCGGGCCGCCGCGAACGGGTATGTGGCCGTTGTGCGGCTACTACTTGAGAACGGCGCCGACCTCGAGTCTAAAGGTGGTGAGTATGATAACATTCAGCTCTCAATAGCTGCAAGGTACGGTTACGTGGCCGTCGTCCAGCGGCTACTTGAGAAAGGCACTAACTGTGACTCGAAGGATGATGAGTATGGCCGGATGCCGCTATCGTGGGCCATCGAGAATGGAACGAGGCCGTCATTCATCTTCTACAACCTTGGTCATAAACCCTCGGCTTCTCTCATCGCTTTAAGCAAGTTTATTTTTACGTCTATGGTAGCCTATCACAGGAAAGGCTGCCCAAGTGAGTGGTATTGGCGCTTTCGGTCGGTGTCAACTTGGCTCTCTTGGCTGGCCCTCTTCCTTACCTACAGCAGAGTATGGCGGGTGGTCCTTGTCAGTCACAAAGACACCGCGGCGAAGATGGGAGAAGGCATGTTGTGTAGGCAAGATAATGCGTCGCGTCAACGAGGGGCTAATGGCAGGCAAATTTCGGCGCAAACACAGAGATACGTTTCCTGATCGAATATCCTGGGCCACTGCTCGCAGCGCTGGGTAAGTGCACATGCCAATGGCAAAATGGGACTGACACTGAGGGAAACTAATCGACTTGAACTACTAACGAACATCTCTGACATTCGAAACGACTTCACTTTAGCAGTTTTGCAGTAGGCTCACTAGTAGAGATAACAGGGTATATAAGCGAGGCTCAGAAGCGGTGGTGGAGGCCAAGGCACCGGAGTCGACGAATGTTGAGTAATATGAACTTGTAGTAGCTGCACGACCGCCTCGTGCCCGTTCCCGGCGGCTCCAGGTCGGAGGTGGCCGATTTCGTTGGGATCATTCCGATGCATAAGCGAAAACAGCTTCCTCTACTGGCAAAAGTCCTTTTTACTGACAATTTCTATAACAGCGAACCAGATCACAAGATGGGAGCAACCGTGCGGAACATCGGGTTGGCTTACAGCTTCACGTCAAGACATCTACATGCCCACAGCCTTGTGGGAGGGTACTGTACTCGATTTTAATTGCAGTCAATAGAGGGCAGCCCATAAGGGCCAACACCAGGCAGCGACGTGGATTTCACTGCAATTTTGAAAGGGGCACAGAGCACCCCTTTCATGTCCACAGCACTAGGCCGTGACCGCCAACCCATGTTCCATGCACCACTTCTGAGCCTCGTCCGACTCGAGACATAGTAATGAAATATTGCCGTCATGGTCCCTCGACTCAATGTTCGCGCCCATTGTCAGCAGGAACTCGGCCGTTCCATAATCACCCATTCGCACCACCTGCACAAGAGCCGTCTCGCCTTGGGAGTTGCGCGCCTCTAGGTTCGCTCCGAACTGCAGCAGGATCGCAATGCACGCCTTCACCCTCGCACTCACAGCCTCGCCGTCGTCAATGTCGACTGGATTGACTCCCGTTTTAACAAAATGCTGGTACAGAATAACGTCGCTCCGCGGTGCATCGGCGAATGCTGTCACACTCACCTCGTCAGCGCAGTGTATGGGGGTTGCTCCGTCAGTGCTATTTGCCAGATTTGGAAGGGCTCCGTAGGCGAGCAGCAGGAGGGCCAGAATGGGCTCGCGCAGGGAGACGGCGATGTGGAGGGGTGGCAGGTAGTTGTAAGCGTTGGGATCTGCGCCGAGGTTCAACAGGGCGATGACCGAGTCGTAGTTCTGGACGGATACGGCGAGCTCGAGGGGTGAGCCGGGAGTGTTACACTCGCTTTCGCCCTCATCCACCTTGTATCGGCCGTTGAGCAGGGCCTGGATTGGTTCATTGCCGGTGGATTGCCCCGACACTTCTTCGACGGCCCTACAAAGAAGCGATAACAGGACAAAATTCCCGCTCGCGGGGCTGTTCTTGAGGGTGTTACGAGTGCCGGTGATAGCGACAGATGTGAAGAGCTCTTGGTCAGCAAGAAGCTTAATATCGGCCCCGAGGGAGATGAGGAGTCGCGCGCAATCAATGCTTCCCGTGCTGGCTGCAAGTTCTATTGCCGTAACGCCGTGGTCAGATTTAGTATCGGGGTGCATATTGAAACTCTGGACGAGTTCTGGTATGTCGTCAGTATGGGCAGCCCAGCATAGCCGGAGGATACTTGCCGCGGATAATATCTCCCTGGCAATAGTCCGCCGCGACATGCAATAGTGTGAAGCCTCCCTTCTTCCGACCCAACAGTTGCATGTCCGACTTCAAGGCCGCCACGAGTCCGTCCCTGTCATCATTGATCACCATAGAAAACAGCGGATCATCTGCAGCGCCGCCAAATTCAAGGTTAAAAACCGTCCGTTCGTCCATATATGACTTCACGAACGAGTACAGCAGGCCATGTTGAAGAAACTCATTCGGAATGTGGTCCAATGCATCTCGGAAAGCGTTCTTCTTGACACTGGCGAGGCTTTGCCCGAGCGGGAAGAATATAGTGCAGATGGCAGTTTTTAGCCAGGTTGTCTTTTGTTCAGACGTTATTGAAGAATTAAATCCGTCAAGCAGGCCATGGCAGAGAGCTTGGATCTGGGCAGCGTCGGAGCCTGCCTGGGCGGCCAGAAGTTCGTATTTACGCGCCGTGGCAGGACTCCGAAGGCAGCCAAATCCACGATCGTGGCAGGCTGAGAGGGCCAGTGCAAGGTCCGCGGCTTCATGGCTGCCATCGACGGCCGACAAGTATCTGGTTTCGAAGTCTTTTAGCAGTAATGACTGAATCTCTGGTGGGATCTGGCCAAGTCTGAAGGGGTCAAACTGGACGTAGATTAGTAATGTTCAAAACGACCCTAAATAATACCATTGGTTTTGATCCACCTTGCCAAACGGTCGCTTTTGCAGACCTTGAGTCATACTAGAAACCATGCTAGGTCTAATGAACTGGATTCCAGTCCCGCTGTCGAGGTGAGATGTGGCGTTCCTCTTGATGTAGGCAACCATAGTTAGCTTGATATAAATCCAGTAGTAGCCAATCATTGCTGGGCTTACGCAGTAACTTTCATTCACATCGGCATGAGTTCGACAAGGGGCTAGCTTCCTGCAGAGCCACGTACCGTCTGTTGACCATTGGTCCGCGGTATGAATATCTCATTCAGTCTGATCATGTCAGGGAACACTTCTTGAACACAGTTATGGAAGGGTTTGTCATGTACCTTTGAGGCGGTTTGAAAACTAGGTGCATCTGACCCATACTCATGTGTCGTTCATTGGGTTGTCTATGCAACAATTCTGTCATAGCAACCCATATTTGGAACCACAAGAAGTCATGAGCCTGGAGGGTGAGTCCAGACAGCCCGTCAGGCATTGGGATTTGCATCTTACATTTCGAATTAATTTGCTTTGTTGGACATTGGCAGAGAGGGATGTCTGGTTGGCTTACCGTACGAAGGCCTGGAGCATATGCAGTAAGCTGCTGATGCAAGAACATGCCTGAGTCTTGATGGAGCTTCCAATTCTGAATGGCCGTCGTATCTACATGGTCCTCGCTGCCGCTGCCGTACGGTAATGCTGAGAAGAGCGAGTACGACATGACCAGTCCGAACGAATACAGATCCCTAGTTATCGTGTTGCGGAAGATCCGTAACTGCTCTGGAGCCTCCGGCATACACTCCTGAGAATAGTAAGCTTTCTAATCCCACCCCATATGTCATGGTATTTTGCATGTGGTCGACGCAAGGAAAGGCTACGTACTGGGGCATTCCAATACAGGGTTCCTCCAATCTTGAACTCGCGGTCGGTAAAGGGACTACAGAACCCAAAATCGGACAGTTTCGCCATTAGGCGATTTCGTGCCGGAAACAAGAGGATATTTTCAGGTTTCAGGTCGCCATGGACAATCTTCATCGCATGCAGCATAGTGACTCCCTCAGCAACGTCCGTGAGCAGATCGAACATCAACTGCTGCGCCTCGAGGTCGAGGGGATACCGAGAACTGGTGACCAAGTCTCTCAACTGGGGAGTTGTTGGATCGGCAAGTTCAACGATCATTGCAGGCCGATAACTGCTGATGTCCTCGTCGGACGTTACAACATCCCAGCTTACGCCAAGGAGATCAACGAAGTTCGGGTGAGCTTTGCACCAGGGATGATTCATAACTCGAAGCTCCCGAAGCAGGGATTTGAGTAGATCAGAGTATTCCTGGGCATGGGCTTCGTCCTGCGACTGGCCCAGGGCGACGCCGAGGTTGACTCGCTTGACCGCCACGACCTTGTTCTTGGACTTCCAGAAGCACTTGAAGGCGGTCATTGTTGTGCCGGAGCCAATGGATGTGCCATGATTCAAATCCTCGAGGTCGACGGCGTTGCAGACCGGAAGTCCAGTGGCGTGTAGATGCTGAGCGAATGTTGTAAAGTCCTCGATGGCACCAGGCTGTGGCGTTTGGGCACCGACCCGAGCAAGAGCTAACTCGGCGAGGCTGGTAACTGGGTCAGAATCCCAGCCAGGGTAGCTGAAAGCGAACGGGTGGTCGTATTCAATATCGGAAGACATTTTCCCATCCTCTTAAGCCAAAACATGGGGAGTGTACGCCGTTGGGGGGAAGCAATGTGTCCAAATCAAACGACGCTCCGCAGAAAAGCACTCGTAATGGTCCATGCAGGTCAACACAAGCCTGACGTATCAAGTCCTGTCTATCCCATTCATTAATCAGCAGCACATGCGTTGAGTCCGTGACTCTCCCGTCAGGCTGTAGACAGGACGTTCAACATATGGACATCGCTTGAAAATCCCATCTAGCCCAGACTACCAGCCACGAGCAGCTCATCATCAGCAATGGACATCCTTGGTGCAATCACGGGCTGCACGTCCCTCGCCCTCGATATCTTCACCTTTGCCACAGCCGAGCTGCAGGGGCGTGGCATCGACACGCTGGTGCTCTCACTCAAGCACGACGTGACCCTCCTGCGCGAGTTCGCGCGCATCTTCACCGCCGCAGCTCAATCCAACCAAATCCCCGAGTCGGACAAGTTTCTCCTCAACGAAGTCTGCCTCGCCCTCCAGCCCAGCCTCGCTCGCATCCACTCCACCATCGTTCGGCGCAAGATGGCGGCACTCACGGCGTCGCCCGCCAGGAGAGCCGCTGATAAGGTGCATGGGTTCCTGTACGGGAAGGCCGAGCTGCAGGGGATTAGCGACGACCTCTTTCAGTGGACGGAAAGATACCATGTTCGGTTCGGCCTGCTTCCTGTGGCTCTTCAGACGCAGCTGCTCGCACAGGGCACCGACGGGAGAGGAAACTCGTCAAGCGACTTGCAGTCTCTCCGGGAGACGTTCATGCGCTTGAGCATGCGAAGTCAGAGTGCTGTGGGTGATGGATTGCGCAAGACGGAGCAGCAGGTCGTCCTGCGCTCAGGGCGGGCATCGTCACGCATGTTCGCTAGCATGGACCAAAAGACCGTGTTAGTAGAGTTCAAAGCACACAAAGTTACCCTTGCTGGGGATGACCTGAAAAATTTCGAGTCTGAAGTCGCCGTCCTGGCAAAACTGCTCAGCGGCACCGATCCGCACCTCTGCAGGACCCTTAGAGGAGAAGGCTATTTCCATCAGCCAGCCCGCAGTGCATTCGCCTTCATCTACCAAGTCCCGAGGACAGTGTTCGTCCCCGACGGCATGACGAGTCCAACAACGCTTCTTGATCTCATCAGGGCCACCCGGCCAACACCCAATAAGCCGGGGCAGGTCGAGCTCATTCCGGCCAAGCACGCCCTCGAACAGCGCTTCGAGCTCGCCAGAAAGATCACGTCGGCCGTCATGTACGTCCACGTGATGCAATACGTGCACAAGTCAATCCGGACGTCCAACATTGTCATCTTCTCCAAAAAGGTGGCGTCAACGGCAGCCGCCGCGGACGCAGACGGGTTCCCGAGGTCCATTGGCGAGCCTTTCCTATGCGGGTTCGAGACGGCGCGCCACGACAAGGCGACGAGCGACCAGCAGGGGGATGCGGACTGGCTTTACAACATCTACCGCCATCCAAAGCGCCAGGGCCTGCTCCCCCAGGAGCGGTATACCATGAATCACGACCTTTACAGCCTTGGCGTCGTCCTACTTGAGTTGGGGCTGTGGAGGCCGCTGACGACTATGGGGCTTGAGCGGCTCAAGGATTCACCAATTACTAGTGGGAAAGTGAGAGATTATCTGAAGAAATTGGCCTTGGGGGGGTTGCCGGTTGTGATGGGAACAAAGTATCGCGACGTGGTCCTGTTTTGCTTGGACATCAATGGCGATGGACAAATTAGCAACTCCACCGTCATAGAAGAGGTGCTGAAGAAGATTGAGGAGCTGGCAATTGGCATGCAATAAAGGAAGTGCTAAGTTGAAGCGGAGGAGTCTAGAGGAGATGATCAAAGATGAAACAGGCTTACGACTCCTTCGCTGGTAAAGAGGCGAGCTGGGGGAGTATTTGCATGCCATAACAGGAGAATGGTGTTCTCACTAGCCGGCGCAAAGGGCGAAAGGGTTGGGCTGACGGCTATTGTGCCACCTGTATCTTCTACGCAGATGCATGTTCTTCGAAAGGTGACAGGGGAAGAAACAAGACGCGGCGACGACTGAGACTGATACAAAACAATCCAGTTTCTCCCACGACCCTCTCAGGCGGGAGAAACGGGGCTGAGGTCGGGCCCAGAGTGATCGGCTCAACACCCTCCTCCGATGGTGCGGCCGAATCACACAAAGGTTCCGAGTCGGTGCCGAACCGGGCTCACGGGGCATACAAACGACGAAGTTCAAAAACTAACCAAAACTTGATTTCAACACATTGCCATGGCTCAGGCCGATCTCGTCCTCGCCGACACATCGTCCTCGCAAGAAGTCCCGAGACAGACGGTGCACCGACACGGCCTAATCACATCGAACCAAGGTCAGGCAGGAGGTTTGTGACCGTCGTAAAGCTTCATGGCATCTCTGAGGATATTGGTGGCAGTGTCACTCGTGCGTATAAAAGACCATCAGGACGGATTACGCTATCATCCTCGGCCAGATATGGGGCAAGCACCTGGGTATTCAAGTACCAACGTTTCGACGAATTATACAATTCCGCTAGGGGAGATAACTACACAATGAATGTCCCTTGTTGGTTTAACCCAGGCCGGCCGGTGCCCCGGCACAATCTGGATCCCGCATGACCAAGTTTAACTTCCCCAAGAAGATTCATCAGCACGACGTGAGTATCAATCGTTACCATGCCCACTTCTTACTCATTACTGACGATATCTTCAGATCTTTCTCTCTCCTAACCCTGACAAGCTTGGCCCTGTCATGAAGAAGATCTGTACCGGGAGACCTTTGGAGAACGGGGAACGGGGAATGGATTACAAAATGTACCACTGGGAACCAGCCACCTAGATAGAAAACTCATCCATATTATTACCTTTACTTTCCCTCTATTTCTATTACCTTGTCGATACCTGAATTAGAGGCCAACTCAGCATCGTGCATGAGGACGATGCCTTGACTCGCCTCGAGTATAACCCTCCTCGTAACTTTCAAGGAGCAGTAGATATCCTCATCCTAATGGGTACTTCTCTCTCTCTCTAGGCGAAGCCCAGACACCGGCCACATCGGTAGCCTCGCGAGCTGTCTCGTCCTCCTCCTCGGGGAGCCTCGTCGTCGTCGTCGTCGTCGTCTTCCAAGATTGACCGTACACAAGGCGTTGGTGTCCCTGGCAGCGGTGTCTGGTTGGCCGTATTGCTCGAGTCACACACCTAAACGAAATGGCGGGCCGGTGCCGAGAAGTGAGCACCGTTGGCTTGCGTGAGGCAACAACAGAGCACACATCTATCTTGAATTCAGCCCCAAGCTCAGACAACCCATCAAGTCACAGAGAAAGCACATTTGGAGAAAAAAAGGCCAAGTCTATTATTACTCCCTGTAATAGCCATCCATGCATGTTGAATCGCTCGCCTGACTCCTAGGCTATCCCTTCCCTCTGCGAAACGCCAACCCAACCCCCATCCAGGTCAGCTTCGCCAGGAAGCAAGCCTCGGGTGCAAAAGAACAAGCAAGCAAAATCCTTCGCTAGTCGAACGCTTCCATTTCCATCCATATGAACCCAACCAACCATGCCAAAATGCATGACGAAATCAACTCGAAATCTTTAATTCATGAACAATGAAAAACAAAAACGAAAAAAAGAAACGAGGTCTGTGTATCCACTTCCCTCTTGAGGCAGGGCCGCAACCTCTTCCAAATCTCGTGCGTGCTCAAGACGCACCTCCATGGGGGTATCATTCGACGTCTCTGGTAGGAAATAGTGGTGATGGTACATCCGCGCATAAAGAGACAGGCGGATAACGAGCGCAAAGCAAAAAGAAAAAACAGGTCATAAAGTCGTTAAATAGGACGGCCCACGCATGGCCTCCTCGATCAGCCTCATCCGTCGGTAATATCCAAGTTGTCCAGCCATATGTTGATGGCGTCGTGAAGTAGGTTTCGTGATGGTGTGTTTCTCGCATTGCCATTTGTCTCGAGGTGCCTCTTCTCGCGCACGTCGATCACTTCGCGAATGCAGTCTTCCAGCGCAGAGAGCACCACAGTCTTGCACTGGACACGGGGGATCTCCAGGGGTGCATTGGGCAAAGCTGGTGTCTGGGGCGCTGTGATAGAGACGGGCTCCTCAGCTTCGGTGCTCATGCGGACCTCGCTATGTGTCTGCGATGAGGCCAGTGAGTGGTCCTTGCTGGTATCCTGGTTGAGGCTGATGACCCTCTCAACAGCCTCAGTTAAAGTCTCGTCCGAGTGTAGCACAGGCTCTTCGATCCACTCCTCTTCCAGCTGGGTCTCATAGGGAAGAATCGAGGGAGTCAAAACTCCTCCATAGGATGTGGAGAACGCTGCAGGTCCAGAAGCTGGCCGATCAACCGGTGCCCGTGGCTTGACCAGTCGGCGATAACGGAGACGAGTAATCGAGTTAGTTGTAGTGTCAGCAATCATGACACAGCTCACCTCCACCCAACGCTCCGAGAGGTCGAGCAGAGGGAAAGCTGGGGCAGGGGTTGGCTCTACCCGAAGAGACGCCTTGACCTGTTCCATGAGGTCCTCCTGGGGGGGGATTGCTTGAACTGCAAAGTCGGGGTGATAGCGATTGAGCCAGCCCGCAGCATTGAGCGGGAGGTCTCCATCGATACACAAGCGGGAGGCCTGTTCAAAAGAATCTAGTCCTCCTTGGAATCCTGGGGTGGAAAGATAGCCACTGCTGGAGGGAGAGCTGATTGCAGACTCAAAAGATGTCATGTAGTCCGGGAAAGAAATGTCCACGTCAATGACCCCGTCATCGGCATTGATGGATGTCTTGACCGGTGACTCGAAAGCACCATTGGGATCTGGTGTTCGTTCCGGTCGGATCGATGGTTCCCTGCTGTGACCCTTGCACTCTCGTGGCGTGCCCGTCTCGCGAACCTCCGTCGAAGGACGAGCAACCGACGACGAAGGGGCGTGGACGTCTTCGCCAAGAGTCACTTCCTCGACCATTTGGGATAGTTTGTCTGTCCTGGGGAAAGCCTGCTTGGTGGGGGATTTCGGATCTACCTGTCCGTAGCTGCTGAGTGTGGTGGAGTCTCTGCGACGAGTGCTCCAAAGACCACTGATAACACTGCCCCAACGCGAGCTCTGGCTCCTCGAGTCGCTGCTGGCGTTGCTCATCCCACCCGTGCTCTCTCCTCGCTTGAGGGAGCGCTTCAGGTCGTCCGTGGCCACGCTTCCACTGCTGCTCGGTCGAGGCCTCCTATGCGTATCGACGCGCTGAATAGTGGAAAAGTGCGGCACCGTGGTTTCGGGCAGAACGGTTGTGGTAGTTGCGGCACTGCTCTTCCTGCTAACTATGTCGCTGCCAAACATGCCAAAGTTAGATGGTCGGATCGAGGCAGCATCCGACACGCGGCGTTCGTGATTGCGATCCATGGTAAGGTGAGCCAGTTGCATGGGCACAGCAGAAGCCCTTGCGCTCTGGCTGGTTGTCCGGGAGTGAGAAGCCCGCCGAAGTCCAGTGCGACGATTAATCTTGCGACGGAGAGACTCCTCTCGAAGAACGGGAATCACAAAGGTCGGAGGAGAGTTTGAGAACGTGCCAACTGAAGTCGATGTGCTGGGACGGTGGGCCCGGGTTGTAGGAATCTGGGAATTCGCGGGGAGGAAGGCCGAGAGGAGAAAGATCATGCGTCGAGCTGCCATCTTATCCTCAGAAACAATAATTGTCCGTGCCGGAAGTGAAAGGTCCTCCTCGTTTCGGTTCTTCTGCTGCAAAAAGAGGCGTCTTCGGTACGATGGGGGGCAAAGAGCCTGGAGCCAGTCGGTGTGAGTGGCGAGAAACCCGGTCAGGAGGTTGTAGAAGAATTGGTTATGATGGTCGATTCCAGAAGTCCACTTGCACGTCCATCGAGCTTCATCGCGCCATATTCCCCATCGCCCCTGACCGGTAATGACTCTGGCCGCGCTTAGGCCCATGACAATTCTATGTCTCGCGGCATCGACCTCGCCTGCAACATTGGCATCGTCCGCAAGACAGTTAGGCCACAATGATACCAGCTTTGTGGTGCTCTTCGGGGGCTTAACCCGAGGCATCTCAGGGCGTCGGTCCGAGAAAGACGGCGTCCTGCCGGTTTTGTTCGAGGTGACTGAGGTCGCGACGGCGCCGGGGGAAGTAATATCGACGTGTCTGAGCATCGTTCCTAGAATAGTTGCAACTACGGATTGGAGATGCGTCAAGGTCCTCATGATAATGTCCCAGTGCCGGGTTAGGGAATCGATCCGATCCTCCATATCGACTGAGAAGTTTGACTCGGTTCCATCGCCGTAGTTCCCAGAGCCAACCATAGCCCATCCTGAAGGTCGAGCTGAACTAAACGATGAAGAGAATAACTCCTGGTCGTAGGAACTGGATTCGCGCTGTGCTGATTTCGACTGGGATGCGGCAGGCGTACGAGTCGAAGGAGGAGCAGCGGGGAGCTGGACAACCAGAACCACGGCATACATCGGTGTGCGCCGTTGCTTGGGCTGCGGTTTCTTCTTCTTTGGCGCAGAGTCGTCATTCGTCGAAGGGAACGGGAAGCCGGCGTTTTCGTCTGCGTAGCGGCTCGGAGGCGAGACGTTGGTGTCGGCATCATCTGCGGGTAGATTCACAGGGAAGAGGCGAGTGATGAGGACCTTCTTCTTCTCACTCTGGCGTGGCGTGGGAGCATGAGCATGCGCTGCACCAGAAACGTTGGTCGGTGAGAAGGTCGTTGAAGAGAACGACTGTGAAAGGCGGCTAGAGCGAGCACTGGAGCGGCCAATGGAACTCCTACCATCACCTAGAATACTGCCGGAGGGATCGACAGGTCGGGAGTCGCCTGGTACTACATGTACCTTTGTTGAGGTCCCCTTGTAGGACATCAACTCGGAGTTTCCAAAAATGCAGCTAGAAAAAGTTGCCAGTTCCTCCCGATACTCACGCGTAGCCTTCTGACCGTCCGTCTCAATATAGACCTGGCTGCGTCCCTGCAAGGAAGCTCGACGGTCAAAAGCGCCTTGCCGCGGAGGCGGTTGAGGACCCTCGGGCTGGATGACGAGGGGGCGCGAGAGTTGACTAAGACTGCTCTTGCGCGGCGAGGTTGGTGTGCGGCGAAGCTCTTGAGGGATAGCGGGCCTTTCTATCGGGGAGACTGGAGGAGCTGGATGACTGTCAAAGAGAAGAGAGGCGTTGGTGGGACCTAGAGCATCCTGCATGATAATGACACGGACGTCGCGCACATCGAGGTCGACATCGCCGCTATAGTCAAAAGCGTTGGCTGTGGATGTTGCTGGGGTAGTTGGAGTTGTAGATAGAGGGAACACCTGGTCATTGCGGTGTTGATACAAAGCATGAGCGTCTGGGAAAAGAAGATTGCGAGTATGAATATCCTCCTGAACAGATTCAAGCGAGGATACTGGCCTCGACGTCTTGGCCGTCGCCTGAGAGGGCGTGACCGAAGGACCGCCGGAGCCCAGGTGCAAGAGCCGGCCGAGCATGTCGGGGGCGGCACCAAGGGAGACGGGCGGCAGTGTTGGGGTTGGTGGAGAGGGCGGCCGTCGAAATTAATTACGACGGCGAGCCATCATCAGGGAGAAGGACCAAATATTCTGAGCTGGGCGTAATCGCATAGTAACCACGGCGCGTGGCATGTGAAGGTGATGGAACGAACAAGCTTCCAGAGAGTTGCCCAGCTAGCGGAACAAGCGGGCGCAAGGTGGCGGGCAAAGCCCAGGGCAGGTCCTAGAGGGCGACAAATCCGGGGATGGAGGTGATTTATGAGCTTTGTTTGTTTGCTAGATGCAAGCAATGAATGAACCTGAGCTCACGGCGTCGCGAGAGCAATGAGGTGGCGGCGTCAGGGAGCTTGATTGCTGTGGCGCGTGCGTCAACACACAGGGAGGCAAGCTGCCTGGAAGAGATGTGAGAGGTGGAAGAAACAGCAAGGATGAGCTGAAGGTAAGGTGCAGGTGACGATGATGCTGGTTAGAACATTCAAAGCTGAAGTAGGACCGGGCACGGGCTCGAGCTTGAGCTTGAGCAGACAAGGGATTTTGTTGTCAGAGTTGCGCGAGTTGTGAGAAGCGAAGCGTGAGGGGTTGATCGTGTGTGGAGGCGACGATATGCGCGGGTGGGAGGTGGTTTCGTGGGCGGGTGATCAACAGGAGAAACTGGAGCTGGAAGGCCCAGGTTACAGGTGGGGTGGTAGTTGTTGATCCTGCCGTGTTACTCGGGGGCGATTCTGCTGGTGTTGTTGCTGTTGCTGCTTCTCGAAGCAAACAAGAGCCAACTTGTGAGGGTGTAAAAGGCGTCCAGGTTGAGGTGAGAGAGCTCGATGTTTGGTGGTTGATCCAGATGGCCGGGACGCGGGTGGCAGCGAGTTTTGGTGTGTGTGGCAGCAAGCCAGCGCCCACTAGAGAGTAGGTAAGGTGCAACTCCAGTGGGAGCGAGGCGGCTGCGGTACCGCAGTGTAAGTACTCGTTAGTGGCGGTTGGGGGTTGGCGCTGGTGGCGGCTCAACCACGCGGTACAAGGCGCCCGGTACCTCTTAGCTCGAGCTTTAGATCGTCGTCAGCAGAGCCCAGGCGGGCAAGGTGGTAGACCCAGTGGAGATTGGATTGGATGGATACTGGAGACTGGGCTCGATGGGGACTGGGACTGGGACTTGGACTGATGGAGACGGACGGGTGGATATTGATCGGAGGGGCGGGACGAGGGAACAGAACAAACAGCCATCAACAGGACAAGAAATGTGGATTACCTTACCTTGGCCGAGAGGAGACGGAGAGGGGAACGGAGCAGAGATGGAGGCAAAAGAGGAGAAGATCCAAGAGGGGCTCAGGTGGTGGAATGGGGGTGCATGTTTGTTTCCTTCCCCAGAGTCTCAGAAGTTGAGTGATGAGAATGCTGATGCCGGGATGACGACAATGTTTGGATTGGCTGCCAGACAGACAGCAGAATGTCGAGACAGAAAACGTCGAGACATGAACAAGGGAAAGGTAAGTGGCTGGCACTGAAACCCGGGGGGCCGAGACCTTTGGATTAAAGTCAAGACAAGCGCCCCTTTCAATCTTCCTTTAGAAGTAGATTGCCGGTCGGTTGATTGGTTGTGTCGAGTTCAAGCACGGGCTCGAGTCGAGGCCATAGTCATTGGTGTGTGGGTTTTCTCTCTCTCTAACACAGAAGTTCAATGACTAGGTCTTCGGGAGCGGCGATATTTAGGTAATATCGGACCCCAGGGGGGCGATTATGGAGGGCGTGGCTAACACGGAATTAATGAATAATCGTCGGTGTGCGCGATCTCATTCCACAGCGGCTGTCCCGAGGGAGGTTAGGGGAAACGACGGCGGGCCCAGCAACGCGAGCGGCTCTGGTATTCTTGCTGTTTGCGCGGGTAGCGGGTGTTTATGGAAAAGAACGTCGATGAGTAGAAAAAAAGAGGGCCGGGTCGTCGGTCGAGGCCCAAGAATCGACTCGTTTGTCAGGTCAAAGACGACGGAGATGCGACAAGCAGCGATGGATCATTCAACTGCTGCCCCCAGGAGCTGCTCCATCAAAGGTTTGGGGCCCGGCTGCTGCTTCTGTCGAGCAGAAATTGACAGAGATGAATAAAAAGCACACATGAGAAAAAAGGCACCCCCGTCCGGTATGTATGAGAAAAAAAGCCATTGCTCCATCCCCAAGGCTACTGACCCCCCAAAAATGCGGTGAAAGCAACCAGATTTGTGTCGTCGGCTCGACCAGGGGTCTTCCCTTCCCGGTGTGGCCAAGGCCCCGGGTGAGCCATCCCAAGCATGGAAGCCAAGTGTGTGTCGTTCGGGTTCTTTTGCACAATTATTTCACTCCATGAATCCCATGGCGACGGGTCATGATAGTGGGACCTCGTCGCGTGCCCTGGCTTATTGATGGCTCGTGCAGGTCTCCTTTGCTGGGGTCGTCCGGCGTGGGCGCAAGGCCGCGGATTCATCGTCCATTACCAAACTCTCCGTGAGCATGGTCCAGCATGGTGGAGCGCAGCCTCATCAACAACACACGGCACAGCACAGGCCTCGAGATGGATGAAATGTCCGAATACGCACTCTTCATGTTGCACAAACCACATCTCGCCCAAGAGCCTAAAAGCCAAGTCGCACACGCTAGTGCCGATGGCAGGCCAGTGCCAGGCCAGACGTGCCGAGCCCAGGCATGAAGCCGCAGCAAAAGCCGGCTAGAGAATGCCATGGGTAACGGTGCCGCGGTCACGTCCCCTTGTCCTCGGTCGGCCGGCGCTGCCTTGTGCTCTAGTCTCTCATGGAAAGGAAACAACATGTCGGTAAGCAAGCTCTTGGATTCCATCCGACTCGACGGGACGCCTTCGATGGGGCATCAACCGGTGAGTCAAGCTGAATGTCGACTTTGAAGCCCAACCCTTTGGCTATCGACGATCCCGGTCGCCGAGATATGCCATCTGCCCACCGCGTTTTGATGGCCTCCTTTTGGCCATGACATCCATGACCTCCGACATGTTGCTTTTGTGTACGTCGTAGTCGGCCAGCCCCCTTGGAAGCCGGCGTCGGCTCGCTACCTACCGGGCGGTTTCTCTTCTAACAGGTCAAGATGGACGTACACATGACGCTACTGTACATGTGCGAGGACCGCAGTTGATGTACAGCCTTTTTTTTTTCAATGGCAACTTCTTGTGCGCTCACATCTTGGCGGAAGTAGGGTTCCCAAAAAAGATGCGAGTCGTCGTGAGTGGGTGGCTCTTCAACTGCCGCACCGAAATGATAAATTCCCCGAAAACCCCGTCAGAGCTTTTTGGGGGTGGGCATTGGGAACAGGTAACCGCATCCTTCAATGTTGGGATCTGGTACGTAATTAGCAGACTGGACTCGACTCGTCGGACTCGACTTGACTCGCCGGACTCGACTTGACTCGCTCAAGACCGGCTGTGAGAGCCTCTTCCGGTAGGACTCGAGAGAAATTGCCTTGGATGCCGGAACTGTTTTTTGCTAGGTTGCCAAGACCAATTGCCCGGTCAAACCAGAGCCCTGACATTACTGTACATGACAAGCCCAGCCGGTCTACGGCGTTGCCAATTAGACCTCAAGCCCTCCCCGGGGGCGGCGCCCGGAGACGACGTCAACCCCTTGTCCAGCCTCGTCTAGACGCCATCGCAGATGCTTGCTTCTTCTCCTTCTTCTCCTAGGCCCAGAAGGCTCGTCTTGCGGTCGAGATGGCTTCCTGTCAACCCCTGGTCCCTCAATCATGGCAATGGCCCCCCTGCCCCCGAGTTGAGCCATCACCGTGTCGCCGGGTTCGATCTCTAACCCTCTGCCGAGCGAGCAGGGTCCAGCGTTAGTTAGCTCAACAGGGAGTTTTCTCGGGTTTCGACCATTTCGTCCAAGCCTGAAAACTCTGTTTCCCGGGGTTACTCTCCTGTCCCTCGGTTCACCGGTCTGAGGGCAGTGCCATCCATGAAGGCATGACATACTGGAGACGTCGGCCCTACTGGAGCTGCCGCGGTCGTCAAGGGAGGCAATCGAGGCTAAACAACAACGCTTTCCATCCATGGATCCAATGTCTTGGTGATCCCCTGTGGGGTTGCATTTCCTTCGTCATCGTCCACTGAACAAATGTGCCCCGCGATAAGCACCACCGAGCTCGCCCTCTTCTCCTCAGTGATCTGCAGGCACGCAGACAACGGTCATGTCAATTGAGACCACGCGCATTTCTCAACGACCTCTGCCTCTTAGCGCCTTCCCGTGAGACACACATGGTAGGCGTCCGGGGGCGCTCGCTTTGGGGGCCTCCGAGCTAAGGAGCTCTGAAAGAGACCTGGACTGCCGCCGCGGCACTCGCGCGGGAGGGCATTCTTCCCCTGCCCTGCCCGGCCGGTGATGCAGTATTTCCGATCTTCATCCCACGTAGGGACCGGCACGGGCTTCAGTCACCGTGTCTCGTGTTCCGTAGTGTTGGTCATGACTTATCACGGAGCGCGGCAGTCCCGGGCTGTTGGTCACAGGGCTGCTGGGTGGGAGCTGGCCTGGGCATTCTGCCTGTAGTCCCGTCGAGGCGCAGTCTACTGCAGCTCCCCTCATGATGGCACTGAGGCATGATGATGGAGATGCATGAATATGACGATGGCGGTGATAAGCCCTCCCCTCTTCAGCGGCCAAGTTAGGCTATCGACAATACCGCCAAGCTGCATCCACAAATCCCATCAATCCCTTTTGGGAGTCGCTCGCCTGCTTCTCTGATTCTCAATGGCTGCAGCGTTGCAGTTGCATGCGGGCCCACGTCTGTCTGATGAGCCTGATGTCTGTTGCCTACCAACACTCTCGAGACAAGTGCCGGTCCGGCGAATAGTTCAGCGGCTAATCAAGTGGTCGAACTACAACTACAACATATTGATAGTTGTGTCAACGCCTACGAACTGCCACTTTAGTACTTTTCTCCTACCCGACCAAGCCCCCGGCGCGCGGGTACTTTAACCGCAACATCTCATCACAGCCAGTTGATCTATTCACAACACTCCGGCCCGTTATCCCAGAGATTCCTCCTCTTCCAAGGCTTAATCCTTGATGCCAGGGTTTCCATTTCCAAGAAAAACTCCCCGCTTCTTCCGGTTGCCGGTTCCAGTACTAATGTTGCACTGATCGCAATATGGCGTCCGTCACGTGTCGTATTTCTCTGAGCCTCCACCTCCACACAACTCCATCACGGATGTCTCCTCTCCTCGTCTGCTCTGATCTCCACCTGTCTCCCATCTCCAATATCTCACCGCCCAATGCGAGCCACTGTGAGCTGCAGCGAGAATGCATCCCAGGACCAGTCCCAGCCACAGCCAAGGCGCCTCAGCCTGCGGCATTTGCCCCTCGTTCGTTCTCAGCTCTGAGCATGGCCCCATCCGGCCCCTTCGCTGAACAAATTGGACTGGCTCTTCCTCTCACCTTGGCCTCTCGGCGATGCTCACTGGAAATGAGATGCCCCAGTCAACGGGCTCGCGCGCGTGGAGCGGCCGCATGAGCTCCTCCATGCTTGGGCTTGTTACAGGTCACATTGCTGTCGAGAGCTTTGCCAACCAGAACCCCTGCTGCGTCCTCCGGCTGCTTGGAACCCAGATTGCGCTCGGCTCATCGTCTCGGATTTGCTGGGTCCGCTACGATCGGGCACTTCATCTTCATCAATCCCTCGCAGAACTTGCAGCACCAGGCTGGTTCGGTGCGGCCTAATAATTACACCCATGCTGCCCATCCGCAAGGAGCGATTCGTATCTCGAAGCAAGGGAAGGAATGCTGCGAGTTGGAGAATTATTCCAGGGCAAATATTGGTCCATTTATCCCATTTAGTGCGATGGCTGGCTGTGGATGGTGAAGCTTCATCAGTGCTCCTCTGGATGAGCCCGTCTTGCAACTCAAAAGCATCTCACCCTGGCAGTGCCACGAGCATGTGTGGCATAGTATCAACATAGTGTTCATTGCTCTCACTCGTTCAGTTGGTCTTGTTCCATGCTCCTCATCATTGGACCAACTAGTTGTGCGCGGCCCGTCCCTCGGCCGACTCGCCGTTTGACCAGCTGACCTCCATCTTTCGGCTCCAAGCCGACCAGTCTCCCTCCCTCTGACAGCATCCATCAAAGGGTCTCGACCGTCCCCTCATGTCCAGCTAGACCTCTGGGATGGGTTCCCGCTACACTCGAGACTATGGGAGCTTGAGAAATGTAACGCCAGCACCTCGCTGATGGGGAGACTTGCTCTCAATGCCGACAACCATGTTCCTCGCTCAGCATGCTCGGATGATGGCTGGCCTCGAGATCTCTGGATGCGTGGCTCACCGACTTGCCCTCTTGAGGTTAGCATGTCGCCACATCTTCAAGGGTTGCAGCAGAGTGGTGCGATTTCCGCATATGCCATCGTGAGGCTGGCTCTCTGGCTCAAGCGCCAAGGATCTAAAGGCGCATCCCTCTGGCGCGGGGCTTCATCTTGACCACAGCCGCCGAGGCTTGTGTGAGAGAGACATCGGAGCTCACAGTCAGCTTACGGAACAGAGATGCGCACCCTTTTTATTGTCACCCAGCCCTTGGCCAGGTACAGTGTGCTACTACCTACCTGCGTCCATGCCGGCATACCCCGTATTAGTGTCTATCGCTATAGCTCTATGAACACTCCTCCCTCCCGACCGTGGCCACCCACTGCAATGCTAAGAAACCCATGCTCGCTAAATCGAAATCATCATCTCCCATTCTGCTCGATGGCAAAAAGATCCGCGGTTCACCAGTCTCGCAACATGTTCAGGGATCTTCCTGTTCCCTTAGCGCGGGCATACGGCGCCAACGGTCGAATAGCAACACCAGAGCCAAGGATACAGCTCAAGAGCCAGCGACTCAGAGCTTGTGCCCCTCTCCGGTGACCCTCAAACCCCTCTCGCCCTCGTCTCAGTTCTTCGTCCGAGGGCGAAGGGTCAAGGGCGAGCAACGACGAAACGTCGATCACTGCAGCTGTACCGGCGCACAGCACCTCAACCCCTCGCACAGCTCGCCACAAATCAGCTGGCACTCCTCCTCGCCTCGTTGCTGTCGGCGCCTCAAGGTGTCCAGGCTTGCGTCGATCGCCGCTGCCTGAGTATCTGTTGCGCCGTCGGTCATGGTCATGGGGGGCCCAGCCAGTACCTCTGGCTGCAGGGTTGCCGAGTGAATGCCGTACGCGTGGAGGCACTCCATGATGATCCTCGCCTTGTCCGAGAAGCTCTTGACGGTTCTACCGTCAACGACTATATGGGCGGATGCGATGGATTTGTGCTGGTCCAGACGCCAGATGTGCAACTCATGAACTGACTCGATCCCGGGGATCTGGACTCTGTCAGTTCTGACCAAGGAACTATTCCCGTCGACCTACTTTTTCAATGTCATGCTTGACATCTTCAAGGCTGATTCCACCAGGTGCAATCTGCAGCAGAATAGCGCCGCTGTTCCTGACCAATGGAATCGCCGAGAGGAAGATCATGACTGCGATAAAGACCCCGACTGCAGGATCGGCGTAGTATCGGCCCTCCCCCTCTACCTTCCAGACGATTAGGGCTGCTATGATGACACCAAGGTTGTTGACTGCGTCTCCCAGGATGTGGATGAAGACCCCCATCATGCCAAGGTCTCTACCTGGCGACCTCACTACCACGGATGTGTGCTTGTGCTCGTGATGGCTACTCGTGCTCTGCTATAGTTAGCAGTTGACAACTCATAAAGTGTGTCAAGAGAATACGCACCGGCGTCAAGCGCGCCTCGGTCTTGCTAGCTGCATCGTTAGCCAGCGTCCCAGCAACCTCATGGAGTCGCCCATGAGGAGGGCAGTGCTGTTCTTCGTGCCCATGTCCCTGTCCACCGTGCTCGTGGTCGTGTTCTGAAACCTCAAGGTCAGCAACTCAAGCGTATCTCCCAAGATGGGGGCGGGGCGTTGTTCTCTCACCGTGGAGGAAACTCAAGATCAACACGTTGAGAGCCAACCCGACGCTTCCGACTATCAGGATGAGCTGAGGGTTCTGCACGTCTGGTCTTGTCAGCCTCATCTTTTCTTCATGTCATGCATGCATGCATGATAAGGGGTGACTCACGGGTGAGATCGATGAATCGCTCAACGGCCTGCACCAGGATACTGACGCTCAGCGCCACGAGGAAGACGCCGTTGAAGAAGGCGCCCAGTAGGGTAGCCCGCTGCCGGCCATACGTGTACTCTTGCGGTGCTGGCTCGGGCCGTTCTTGTATCTATGCCTGC
Organism: Fusarium neocosmosporiellum; assembly: GCA_006518225.1. Classification (NCBI taxonomy): domain Eukaryota; kingdom Fungi; phylum Ascomycota; class Sordariomycetes; order Hypocreales; family Nectriaceae; genus Fusarium; species Fusarium neocosmosporiellum. Next base: position 21,151 of record SSHR01002546.1, read on the forward strand.
CTTAGTTGTATGTTTCCAGTCAGGTTGGTATTAGACAGCAACGAACCAGCAAGGCAACCAGGGCAACTATGATGCCTATCAAGTCGGAAAGCTAGGGTCATCAGTATCTATGTCTCTACTTGATTCATGTTGAGTTGCGTACATAGTGGAAGGCATCAGCGATTAGAGCGAGAGAGTGTGTATAGAAGCCGACTGTTAGATTTGTCAGTCAGGGGATCTGGGAATGTGTTGGTTTATCTGACCAGCCAGTTCTGCGACAAAGAATGAGAAAGAGATGCATATCGTGGCCATAAGCCGGTGCTTTCGAGAAACTTTCATGACCAACCCCTGAGGTCTCAGTGATAGTATAGGCAATAACCGGTTTGGCTTAGTGGCGATATATTAAATTTCGAAGAGCCGATCAGATAAGTTGGTCTTTGTTGATTTATTTCGATGTCGGGAATATCCCTCTGGAAGTAACAACAGGTAAGGGACTGCTTCTGCCTCACGAGAATCGCACCTGAAGAAAGCCTCTCGCTCCTGTCCTTTTAAGCAACCAAGGCCCCAGGACGGGTCTGATGGCCTGACCGGTGCGCACACGAGGACTGAGTCTTACGCGAGGAGTCATGGAATCCAAGCGAAGCATCCCCCATCGGCTCGAGATCGCAAACAACGGTGATTTGGTATAGAGCGGAAGCAATGACCGAGTGAATCTGGGCAAAGGGCGTTGTAGAATCATATTGACCTCTTCACGAGCAACAAAGTCAGAGGGCGAGACGCGAGGGACAAATATGTTTATCAGGGTTGTTGTCGGGCATGTCGCTAGCCGGCCGGGACGATGCCGTCGCATTTGCCGAACCGAGCGACGGTGACGGTGACGGTGACACCTGTTTCTGTCCGAATCTGGCATGCCGTGCAGGAACCCTGGAGTTTAGTGTTTCCCAATGCCCAGGCCATCAAGGTGGTGGTTCGTCCGTGTATTGGGGATGTTGGACCATGTTGCCATGACGGTGACTCCGTATATAAGGGGGCGAACTGGTCACTCACTGACTGGCGAAGACGCGTGGCAGCTTGATCTCGTCGTGATGACTTGAAGGATGCTCCATGACTACGGTTCAGTGGCAATTGCCAAGTGACAGCCGGCAGATGTAGGTCAGTGTATAATTGCCATGTAACATCAAGGTCCAGATGTAGGGCTCTGGTCCAACGTGGACCACGTCACACAGCATTTTGATGCAGGATCTTGATGAAGAGACTAATGGGGTCGCTTTGACTGATTAAGAAAGCTGAGGTGTTTGTGAATTCTTCTCTGTGAAACTATATCAGGTTATTTTCCCTCCCTGGCTACGAGGGCTTGGTGTCACGCCTACCCTACTCCATCTTGGCGTACGATATTATACACCCTCTCGTGCAACACGTCTCTCCCAAAACGGCACCACATTGGGTGTAAGCGAAGAATATGCCATTGTCCCTTGGCCGTGGGCGATCCATTCATTCCTGGTGTCGTCCATTTCCAACCCCCAGCCGACCAACCCCCCAAGAGGTCCAGGGCCGTAAACCCTCCGGTACTCGTCAACAGAGGGAACCTGAGGATATTCGTGCACGCTGCCAAAAAGAGCCCATGCACGCTGACGGTGAAGGCGAATGTAGTCGTTGCAGTGCCATGAGATACGTCTCCTGCGGCTAGGGGCGCTGATGGGAAGGTAGACGTTGGTCGCATCGATAAGAGGAGGTCTGCAAAGTACCTCCTTATTGAACTCGACAAGAAACCTGACAAACTCGTTGCTACTGGATGTAAGAGTCGTGGTGAGAAGATCAAATCCGGCTGTCGCCATCAGGGACACTGCACAATCGCTCCAGCCAGTACCGCCCAAATGATAGAGGTCTTCAGATTCGTTGTGAGGATTATAGTCGGGGAATCTGCCCATGCCACTCGAGGGCGCGTTTTCGTACTCTGGGTACTCTCTAGCGACAGGAATGGGAGCTTGTACCTGATCCGCAATGAGAGCGCCATATATGGCGAGGACGTATTCTCGAACACAAGAAGTAACTAGAGCTCGGTTTCCTCTGGCTCCCTTTTCTCGTATCTGTATAGGATACCCCAATCCCAGTAGCGAAAGGGATCGTTCTCATCAAATTGATACCCATCAGGCGGATCTCCCTCAACCCAATCATCACGATCAAACTCTTCGTCATGTTGTGTGTCTGGCTTGCCAGCAACCGGGCCATAAATCTTGCATAGGAGCTCATATCTGAGGAACGCCTGAAGTATTCTCCGACGATCAGCATGCCCTAGAGAATTTTGGTCAAACTGATTGACGTCTTGTACTAGCTCCATCTGAGTTGAATTGCTAGAGAAGTGAGGGTGAGACCATGGAGGGAGCTGACGGTAAGCCCGTGGAAGATACCGACTGGTCGCTTTGGAGAGATAATCTCCAACGTAGAGCCACATCTGGCGACACAAAGTCTGCAGGTCGAGCATTGTAGGAATGTCGCGTGTAGTTGGCTGAAAGGGATCCGATAATTCTTTGGCGCCCCATTTGCAAAGGTGGCCATGGATGGCAGCCACTCTCTGCTGTGCTCCAACATTAGTCGCTGCAGCATCTGACCTCGGGAACTTGACAATGGTCAAAGCATCTTGCAAGATGCCGCCATAGAGATCGCCGTCTCTGAGAACGTATCGACGTATAATTGACGCCTTGAACTCGCGAAACAGTTGAAGAAAGGCACGAGATGCCCGGGCAGCTATCGCAGCTTCTTCAAGGCTGTCTAATGAGACGAGGAGCTTGAAGCGAAGATCTTGAGGTAACTTGTTGAATGGATCCATTCTGACTGCTGGCAGCTGTTTATTTGTTTTGTGCGAGGAGCAAAGGATGGGCTCCGCGATTGCGAGGGATGCGGGAGAGAAGTGCTAGTGATGCTCGAGCATTGGTTGTTGTTTATCAACGTTGAACAGCCTGGGGAGTCTCAATTCGGCGACAATACAACTCAAGCTTTAACACTGAAACTTTCTGACCCAGCAATCAATTCAACAAGGGATACGGCCGTACAATAAGGCCGACCGTTATGGCCTTGATAACCTTCGCTGCAAGAATGTGGAAGCCGCAATACAAAGTTTAACTACTTCCATAGCTAAAGCCCACGGTGTACCTTGAGATCAGAGGTCTGCATACAGATTTGAAAGTTTAATACCTATATATCCATGACTGAAACACTGGTGCCAGGATAGAAGAGGAAACGAATTGTTTTAGAAAGGACTTTATAAAGCCTTTACTCTCCCGAATGCCTTTTTAGCCTCCTTCCAAGATTGCACTTATCATCATAATATTGCAGAAGAGGATTTACCAAGGGTAGTCTGGTTGGTCCGCCACAGAGCGAGGCCAATTTGCTATAATCCGCCCCATGTGTGTGTCAACAGGTACTATACACGTTGATTCCCATCTTCGTCCACATTCATCCACAGTAAAGTCAGTTTCGACACCCTGAAAGAGACATGGGAACACTCAATTGGTAGCCTGAACATGCAGATTTCTCAATTTCGATCTCGGGGAGTTTGACCGGCCTCGACAGCACCCGGATTTCGAAAGAGAGAACCTCCTCAGCTCAGAAGTTGGATTATTTTGGGCCAAGTTCAGCAAGGGAAACGGGTTACAGGAAGACGACAAAGCAATTTCCCTGGTCGCCAACCATTCGGGTCTAACTAGTCGCCTTTGCTAAGGTCCTCCAGCCAAGGCTGTGTGAGAAGAACAACTCGGAGACGCTACTTTGAGGATCTGATCTGTCTGCAAGCAAAGCACGTCTGACCGCGTCAGACTGGGGTCAGGTGACCTCAGGTATAAAGGCACAGACAAACAAGACTGACGATAAACCTCAATCCGACTCACATCGCTCACATGACCTTCTCAACAACCTTTGACTCTGACTTGATATTCAGCTATTCAAGGTCAAGTAGACGCACCAATCATCTTTCACAGCGATGGCTTTCCGATGATGGCGCCACAAGGTAGCTACCAAATACGGAAGGCGGTGAATATGCCCCATCCTTCAAGCTCGATTCTGCCACGACAGGCGACCTCAGCTCGCGATCGCCTCCATCTCATGCAGATGCAGTGGTACCGACGATATCCACTTGCGACTTGGACGACTCTGCATTATCTATCAGCCGCGCGATCGGCTTCGTCGACCGAGCCAATCTTCCGCGGCCAACATGCGAGCAACAGGATCGCATCGCTTCCTGTCGAATCCACCCAAGTAGAAAGCGACCACCCGATCCCATGTCCCGAAATGGCAGCACGAGGAATCCGGTCCCGCGCAAGGGACCGCATTGGAGCCATCTTCGACAATTCAGCAAGTCCAGCTTAGACCGCACCCATACCGAGCCGTTGACCTCGCCCACAAGCGTTTCGACCCATTCTACCATCAAGGAAGAGAAGCGCACGAGGCTAGAACGTCGATGCACGGTCACGGTTAATGAGGGGTACGCCAAGGATGAGGTCCTGCTCAACTTTGACCTGGTGGGCGGCGATATCAGACCTGGCACGTTGATGTGCATCTCGACGGTCAAGGATGACGCGCGGAAGCCTTCCACCGGGCATGGCTCTAGCAGCAAGCAGAGCCAGGACCAGAATTCTGGTGCCAAAGGAGGATCGACATGTCAGAATGGAGATGGCGCTGGCTTCAAATACGTTTTTGTCGCAAAAGATATGCCCAAAGATATGAAGGCACGGCAGCACGATGTGGAGGTCTATGTCTTGAAGCACATTGCGGATGCGTTTGGGATGAAGAAGGGCTCCCAGGTTCTCCTGACGGTGGTACGAAGGCACATCTCCTGATTGACTGCACAGTGCTAACTGGAAGCGAAAGGTTGACGCCAAGAACCCAGCTACCGAGGCTTCTCACGTCGAGTTGTCATTCAAGGACCAATACTTGTCGAGATCGGACATTTGGAGAATGACGGTCGGGGAGTTGACGGGGAGAACCGTCTACAAAGGCCAATCCATCTTGTTCATGGGCACCATCAAGGCTCAGATTACTGCCATTTATGTCGACGGCCGGAGAACGCACTCGGCCTTCTTCACTCGTGACACGCGACCAATCTTCCGGAGTGAATCGGCCAGATACGTGCTCTTCATCCAGATGGCCAGGGAAATGTGGGAGTTCGACTCGGAAAGCTCTGGTGCCATCATGTTCAACAAGGTTGTCAACGGCTTTCTGCCCGCGCTGTTCAAGAGGTGGGCGATGCTAAAGGCAAAGCATCTGGTCAGCATCGTGCTCTTCGCGCGCGTAGAGTACGATACCGGATTGACAGCCGAGTTTGACAACCTCGAAGGGGACTACTATACGGGTATTCAGCCTTCTGGGCCCCGTCGGCCATACAAGGATTTCTATCGCGTGGTCGTGAGCGAGATGAGCAGCGGAGAATGGACAAAGATTCTGCACCAGTTGAAGATGGAGTTCAACTTTTTCCGTCGAGACATTAGTCTACATCACCACAAGCTCGTCGCGCAAGCAGAGATGGAGGGGTCACATACGATCCCTAGAGACACCCCTTCAACACGAGTCAAGGCAGAGTCGACCTTCTCGATGTATGGAAACCTCTTGGAGGCGATCAACCTGGCCTCGTCCCAGTTCGCACACGACCACATCGACAGAGATCTCACCAGGACAGGCATTTCTATCGTAATCATCAGTCCTGGCCCTGGTGTTTTCGAAGTCGACTATGAAACTCTGCGAAGGACCACTGAGGCGTTGGTTGGCAATGGTATCGGCATCGATTTGATCTGCATGCCAAAGATGCCTTTGCACTCGGTGCCGCTCTTCAAGTATCGTAACCCGCAGTATTCCGAGGAGCACGGCCACCACCCCCATTCTGGTCTATCAAGATCGTTTCATAGCCGTGACAGTACGCCAAATCACCCTACGCCTGTCATCGGCAGTTATCAGTCCCTGGCAGAATCCTTCTCCCCGTCTAAGAGCATGAGTCTTTCCCGTCGTCCTGACCCTCTCATGTCCATGGCAACGAGCGATGAATGGTGCTATGCCCTGCCTCAATGGCTGCACGTTTCTTTTTGGACCGGCGCATCTGATGAAGCCTTGTCCTACGAGGGCATCGCTCTATCAGTGTCCAACAAAGTTGAGCAAGATGATGAAGACGAGTTCAACATTCGGTGCCGCATGTATGCCTTGCAGATGAGAAGCATCCTCGAGACTAACGAGATCGAGACGACACCTCTGCAAGTCGACACTCATTTCCCTGCCAACATAACAGAGCCACCATCGGCACAAAAGTTCCGTCAGACGGGCATCAATGATACCGTCTACATCCCCAACAAGCGTCCTCCTGAGGCCCTGTTTGATTATGTGTATGGCTTCCAACGGTTTGTCCCAGACAGACTGGCACGGCCTGGCGAGAAGTCTCTGTGGAAGCAGCTTCAGGAATTCGATGATTACAGAGCCAAGATTTCGAATAGTCGAAGGCACCATCATTCGTCACGACACGCCAAGGACTTGGATGAGATGACACGGAGACAGTTGGCTGAGGACTCGGGGCTCTATGGGACCTCTTTACCTGAGAAGAAGCCAGCCATACTAGGTTCCTCAACAAGGAAGCTATCGATGAATATGGTGGACGCCGACAAGCCATCTCCTGCAAACATCAAGAAGGCCGAATCGACTCCCAAGGCTTCCAAGCCAACAACAGTGGCGAAGCAACCAAAGTTGATGCGGCAGATCAGTCTTGGCCAACGGGGATTTGGCATCGCCGCTCCGAAAGCCGTGATTGCAGAGATCAAGGCTGAAACCGTCAATGCCTCTGGTGTCTCGTCTGCAGAGACGAGGCAGCCATCAACACCTCGTATGCGCCCAGAGCTGCGTCCCAGCTCACCTCAGACAATTGCAAGCCAGTCTTCGACGTTGTCCACACAAAAGTATAGGCTGGATGCACCTGACACCATCCTTGAGGGAGTGCCAATGACACCGAGTATTCCTATTCTTAAGAGGAACAACTCTGGTAACGTCGATGCTGCTGCAATGCAACTGAGGACCGCCTCCTCCATGATCTCTTCACCTTTCAACAACCGGCATCAGAAGCGGGAAGATGATCGCGATCTGAGGTACTCGGACGCCCTACGAGCTGACGATGCTCAGAAGGTCTACACCAACAAGCTTCGGGCTGGCGCTGTCTTGGATCTGCCGACTACTCTGTCTCCCACCACAGCCATTACCCCTTGGCTAACATTGTTGAACCCATCCAACCCAGAGAGTCTCCTGATTGACGATAGCATCTTGTACAGCAGATGGCAGCATGTGTATCCTCAGATCAGCCAGATGAAGGTTCAGAAGTGGAAGGCCCTCTGCTGCCCTGCCTCTGTGCCGCTGACGACGGAATACTTTCCGTCAAAGACCCAGTTTGACACGGAGTATCATCGACACCCGTATACTCTCGACCAAAACGCCGATGATGACCTAGCCGAGGAGCCCAAGACGCGACAGGAGTTTATCCAGGAGCTCATTAGTCTGCGGTTCACTCAAGGCTTCCAGGTCGTGGTTGGCCCAGCAGTTGCACGGGCTTTTGGGCAGAACCTCATCAAGATTGGTGACATCTTCTCTCGGGATCAGCGCCTGGAGGATGGCACCAGCATCTTCATGTCGGTTGGCAACACCATTCATCAGCTCTCATGTGTGAATGGTACCGAGGTGGAGGTCAACATCTTTATGCGGAAGCCAACAGACACATCCATCACCTCGCAGGGCTTCTCGCCAATCTACAAGCCCGCCATTCGAACTCTGCTGGACGATTGCTACGAAGCACGAGAGATTGACATTCTTACACCCAGGCCAGAGCGCAACTGGAACATGATTGATTCATACATTGCTGGCCACCATGATGAGATGATGGATAGCTTGCGCTTCTGGCGTGCAAGGTTCGTCCTCATTCCTGTGTCGCGCAAGGACGTCCCGTTGCCCAAGACACAAGGCGGAGACAACGCCGAGGAGGTCCGTATCGAGGGAATCAAGCGTCTCGCACAGTCTTGGCAGAAGTATCGCTACATTCCTCCATCCGAGCGGCGATATCATTCAGTTGATCATCGTCGTAAGCGGGATCCGAATCCCCTGGATATCGTGTACAAGACTGAGGATCCCTCGGTTGTTATTGCCGCTGAGCTCGAGACCCTTCCTCTCTTTGAAGGCCTCGACGGCGTCGGCCGCAAGGGGCAGCTTGTATCAAGCAAAGAGCGTTTTAAGAAGTCAAACTTGAACTTGTCTGCGCTTGCTGAAGCCATGCAGCAGCCGGTCGAGAATGGAGGTGTCAGGCTGCAGAATCGAAGGTGGCATCTCCGTCTTCACTATGCCTGCTTCATCGGCTCCGACATGGTGACGTGGTTGCTCGACAACTTTGAAGACCTCGAGACTCGAGAAGATGCTGAGGCTCTGGGCAACGCTCTGATGGCGACGGACGAGGCCAAGGCTGGCACGCAGAAGAGTGAGAAGGACAAGGGCCTTTTTGTCCACGTCGAGAAGAGACACCAGTTCCGCGATGGCAACTACTTTTACCAGATCGCCAGCGAGTTTGCCAAGGCCCATACGGGATGGTTCAACACAAGAAGGGCTGGAGTTCCACCCACACCAATCCTTGAACCTACGAACCGAGATTCGCCTCGGGCTTTGATGTCAGCTCGTCCAACCTCAATTCACGAGGAGGGCTCCCCTGCATCGACATCAACAACGCCAACTCTGCCTCTGTCTCACAACGGCAAACGGCCAAGGGTAGTTCTGAGCAAGGTCATCAAATACGACGTGGACCATCGCAGGCGATCATTCAGACCTGAGAGGATCGACCTGCACTATGACCGTCTTCACAACCCAGACAGTTGCTACCACATCCGAATAGACTGGATGAACGTAACTACCAAGCTGGTTGAAGACGCAGTCGAGAGCTGGGCTCGAGAGGCCAGCCAGTATGGCCTACGTCTTGTCGAGGTTCCCATTAAGGAGGCATGCACCATCACGGAAACTAATCCTTTCCGGAGACCTTTCCGCCTCAAGCTGGCAGCGCATCCTCCAGACCAGAAGCCCGAGACGTACTTTGACCCCAATTCTCTAGGTCCGACAACCTCTCCGAGCAGACACTTTTACCAGACGGCCATCCTCAAGAAGTTCGACTTTGTCCTCGACATGGAGGCGGCGTCCAACTTCCCCGGCAACGTCGATGTGAGCTATTCTTGGGGCAAGCCCGACTTCAAGTACAGTCAGTACATCCACCGGAGCGGCACACTCCTGGCCGAGATCACCGACGAAGGCGACCTGCTGTTCTTGGCGAATCGCCTGTACAGCAACCGACCTGCGAACCCGCGAGACAAGGAGATCCGGGCCGCTGACCCCCTGGTTGAACGCGGAGGAGGCCGCATGTCAGCATTCGGCCCCTATAGCGCCTACGGCATCCCCGAGTCGAATACTATGGCCTCGCCCCTGCTCAACCCGACGCACTACTACCACTCTCCGGCACTCAAGCCCGTGGACCAGCCGAGCAAGGCGGTCACATTCTCGGCTCCGGACCCGGAGCTCATCAAGGCCGAGATCGAGGAGTTCTGCCACGACGCAGCCGCCCTTGAGGCGTTTTACCGCGAGGCTATGGAGAAGAACCAGGCAGTCCAGGGCACACCCGCCACCGCCGTTGTGCCCACCGTGCTTGAAGCCGTGCCTGAAGCCAGCATCCCGACCCTCGGCCTGCCGCCCGGCGTTCTCGGGGGCAACGACGGTGCACCCGCCAAGCGTCTCAACAGTCCCATGTCCTTTTTGCGAAGGAGCAGCGTGCAGTATGATAGCGGGTCGAGTCTGAGTGGGCGATAAGCCTACTTGGCAGGATATAATCATGAAAAATTAGCGACGTACGTATGTCAGTTGGACCTTGCGATAATGTTTATGAGTGGCTTGAGAAGGCAGGGTCCTTTGCTTTCCATGTAGATGAAGCCGTCATGTAGATATTAGCATGTACTTTTGTCTAGGTAGTGTACTCAGGATACATAGAATCCTCATTCTTCTCAGTTAGCGTCAATGGTCTTGAAGCATGAGTAAACCAAAGTGATGTAATTTATTGAACCCTTCAAACTCCATTTCCCAGACCCTTGATATATTATATACAAATGACGCCGTCTAAGGACTGCTCCATATTCTTACTAAAGGAGACTATTCTGAACGTATGTGTTGGTGAACTTGGTTCGATACCAAGGGGTATGTACGTGTATATGTATCGGCTCTTCGAGAAGATGTAATATAATAAAATAAATTTATTCATCAGAGTGGGTGGGATACCCTAGATTATTGTCAGCAATCAGGACAACTTGATCTTAACAGGTTGGACTTACACCATGAACAAGTTGCAATAATGGCATAGAGGCAGATCAGCAACCAGCCCTCTAGCCAATGACTCTTGCCATCGGCAATGAGATAGTTGGTGAGTAGCACAGCCACAAACATGACGGCGACCTGGAACAGGTCGAAGCTGAGGTTCATGCTCTCCTCGCCCATGCCCCATCCAATGATGACCAGTAGTGGGATCAGGAACAGGGCAACTTGCATGCTCGAGCCAACAGCAACACCAATGGCCAGGTCCATCTTGTCCTTGATGGCCACGGTCACGGCTGTGGCGTGCTCGGCAGCGTTTCCGACAATGGGGAGAAGGATTAGACCGACGAACTCCTCCGAGACACCACCATCCTTTGTCACGGCGTCGATCGAGTCCACCATGAATTCGGCGCACAGGGCGATCAGGACGGTAGCAAAGGTGAGTGTAGCAACGGCAACCCAGAAATGCAGCTGTGGCTCCTCTCCCTCGTCCTCCTCGTCCTCGAGCCCCTTGGGGTTCATGATCATCTCTGTCAGGCGCTCGTTCTCATCACGGCCAGCCATGCCGCCACCAACCAACGCACCGGGGACCATAAGCCCCTGACGGATACCGCTTGAGGCGGGACCACTGCGAGACCAAGGCTTCGCAGCAACCTTTTGACTTTCCTCAGCAAAGACGCTCTGGTGCGTCTTGAGCTGGAAGACAAGATAGGCGCCGTAGACAACAAGCAGAATAACGGCAGTGCCACGGGAGAGATCAGCAACGGCCTTCTCAGGGGTCTCACTAGCCCAGTCAAAGACGGTAGGAACAATGACAGACGCAACAGCGAGGGCAAGCAGAGAAGCCGCTGTCTGGGCAACCGTCTCGTTGAAATACTGTTGCTGTCTCCTCAAACCACCAAAGAAGAAGCAGAAGCCCATGACAAGCAGCAGGTTCGAGAGAATGGAGCCGACGAGCGAGGTCTGCACAATAACGACCTTTCCGTCCACAAGCGCGAGGATAGCAACAATGAGCTCGACGGCGTTGCCAAATGTAGCATTGATCAGACCACCAAGAACCTCACCGGTTCGCAGAGCAATCTCTTCGGTAGCGAAGCTGAGGATAGCGGCAAGGGGGATGATAGCGATAAAGTTGACAACAAAGACGGCGATACGGTTGACGCTGTGAATGTAGTTGAGGGCGATACCGACGGGGGCGGCGATGAGGAGGATGTTGATCCACGAGTTGAGAATGGTACGCTGGAGCTGGTTCGCGACGGTAAAAGGCTCCTTTGGCTGGACATTGCGGAAGAGCTTGTTGGACTCTTGCTTTTGGAGCTTCTTTTTCCTCTCCTGGAAGTCAGCATTGTTGTTGGCGTTATCGTCAATGGCTACTCGAGAGTCTTCGGGCTTTCTGTTTCGCAGGCTGCCGTCCCCTACGAGGGAGCGCTGAGAGACGGGAATGTCGTCAACGGGGGAGCTCCCGCTTAGCCTCTCCCTGTCGGCCTCGTCTCCATCTCTGCTCCGTTTCGTCTCGGCCATGGTCTCTGCTGTAGACCATTCTCTCGCAGGCCCGCTGCGTCCAGGCTCTGTACTGGCGTGTGCCAACTTCTCCCCTAGGTTGTCATTGTCCTGTTGTTGCTCGAGACGGCCGGCGTCCGAGAGAGCGCGTTCTCGACGGTCCCAGGCGACGTGATGGAAAGGATTCCAAGACTGGTCGGTGCTGCTACGGCTGAGCATGTGCGCCTGGCGCTTGATGTTGAAGTGATTGACTGTGACCATTGACGCGGAGGGCCAGAAGATTAGTTAAGGGAACAGACGGCAGGTGGTGGATAAGTGATGAAGAAGGAAGAGGGAAGGAGCGAGTAGGTGTCGATCGAAGGATGGAAGGTGCAAGTAAGTGTAAAAGGATGAAAGTGGAAAGAAAACTGGAACCAATGGGTTCAGGGTCCTTACATGAAGACATCGCCAAGACTTGTCCTTGGGATTCTGGCCCAAAAAAGAGGATTTGTTTTTCGGTTCCAATGCCAAGAGTCGAGAGCCAAGAGCCAAGAACTGGGGCACCCTTTTTGAATTCTCTTCGACGCCTTCAAGCCAAGTCAAGCCAGGTTTTGTTGATACAACGGGTACATATAAATGAGGTCACCCACCACCCAACGACGGGACCCTCCCTTATTTCCCTGGCGAGTGGCTAATTAACACGTCAAGGATGTAACAGGTTTCCTCTCCTTCATTGGACACCACGAATCCAGAGGCCTCCTCCTGCCTTGAACCTTTTCCTTTCGCCCTGAATCGAGCCTGGTCTAGGGCCCTTCGCGGCCTCTATCGACACTGCGCCATGATTCTTTGCTAGAATCACTTGCCAGCTGCTGACGACTATGACGATGCACTGCCAGCTGGTCTCTCGCTGCAGTAAGCGAAGCGAGAGCGCCTAGGGGAAAGCCCATCATCGATCGTCTCGACTAAAGCCCATCAAGTGATTTGTAGCCGTTGCTGGGGCCCTGACTGGGGAGGGCTCCTTGTGATCCTTGCAGGTCTGAATGCCAAGACGGCCAAGAAGTGCCGAGAGATCTGCTCATTTCTTGGCGATCTCATTTGGGCTCTAGAACGTCACTTTTATGCATTTTGTGCATTTTATCCACTTTGTCTCCCCCCTTCCCCGTCTTCTCCAACAAAGAAAGCACCCATCTGCCCGTCATTTCACCTCACGCTGGATTCAAGCTTCACTCAGTCTAAACCATCTTTGGTCGTGTGTCTCTTAAGCTTAAGTAAATACATGGTGCACACTTTTCATCGCTTCCCGTTAACTTGGCCTCAAAAAGGTGAGCTACATGATCCGTGGATATGAGCTCAGGTATCATCAAATCGCAAATCCCTGTTGAGCTCCGAAAACGCCCATTCTCCCTTGACTGCTTGATTCCAGTTCAAGATCCCTCCATGCCCCGATGGTGTATTTCCGACCTCGTCATCCCCGCAAAGCCACCGCCCATTGCTAAGTTCTCTCGCCTGCTGCAGTCAGTCCAGGCCGCTGTAAAAACGCCTCTCCATCACATCTCCGTCCGGTGCACCGCTCAGAAAATCAGCCCAAATCATGCCCTAGTATCCCATGCTGAATGCCTTGCGCCTCGTGTCTTTAAAACCATTCCCCGTCAAGGTCCGCGTCAACATCGTGCTCGACGCTCTCTCGGTTCTTGCGAGGTCGGCCCCGTTTTCGAGGCTGTGAGCCCGACCGCGCCCGTTTCTTGCGTCCTCCTGGTGTCGACCCGCCCTTCCGCTTACGTCCTCTTTCCACCATTACATCGCCCTCCTCGTCCTCGTCTGCACTGGGAGTCACCGGCTCCAGGTCCATCTCGCCTGCGTCTTCTACGACCTTTAGGTCTTTGTCAACGTTGAGGAGCTCCACAAACGCCGAGCATGTTTTGATCATGTGCTCTTGGTCCTGGAGGCCCTTCATCAGAGACTCGATCTCGTCCCAGATCTTGTCTCCATGCACGCCTTGCACCTTGACTGGAGACTTGTTCAGATCTTTGGCTAGTGCCTTGACCTTGGTGTCCTGCCGTTTGAGGCCCATGCCGAAAAGACGACGAATAAATGTCCGCACCTCCCACATAGACAACAAGATAATTGCCGCCGTTGTAAGCTGTCGAAGACGGGCTGGCTCGACTGTCAACGCAAACGCTGGTGCCGGTGCAACCGATGGCTGGCCGTCAACAGGTGCCGATACCAAAATGGAATCCGCTGTAGAAAACCCAGAGGGTCCATCTGGAGCCGCCGGTGGCTGGTCGATATCCATCCGGACATTGAACACTTCCGACTCAATGGCTTGAGCCACTGGGGCACCCGTGCTGGTCAGGATCTTCTCCATCGCGTTAACCGTGGTCTGCAGCTCTCCCATCGTTTGGTACTCGAAGTATGCCAGGTTCTCGATGATGAACCGTGCATAGACCATCTGCGTTGGGAGATCTCCTGACATGTCCAGTTTGGCCAGTTCAAAGTCCACCTGTCCGCAGAGCTTGTCCAAGAAGCGCTGGCGGTTCTTCATCTTGCTTATCTTGAGAGTTTCCATCAAGTAGTGCAACTTGGACTGGAATGGGTTCGTGGTAGCACCATGCGGCTCCCCAACAACGTCCCGCTGGTAAGCAAAGGCGGACTGAACTGCCTTGACATATTCTCGTTCCAGCACCGTCTCGTGCTTCTCGTGCAGAGACCGGTGCTCTTCCCACGCCAACTCGGCAATCTTGCGGTTCGAAGACGTTTCGAGTGTTATCAGGGTCACGCCTGTTTCCTTGGGATGAGTCAAACCCTGTCGGTTGATGCTTCCCAGAACCTCCATGGCGAGAAACGCATGTTCATCCTGACTTGAGAGCGCAATGCGCGTGATGTCCTTCAAGAATCTCTGTGTGGTGGCACTGGCCACATCATCATAGCTCGTTCCTCCCATGACTGTCAACTCCTTCTTCTTGCCTGATGAAGCTTGTCCTGCCGTCTCGGACCGCTTCTCCTCGTGAATGAGGAATTCTCTGAATGATCTCAGGATCGCATTCTCAAGGCTGGGAACCTGCTCGTCAAAGACCTGCTGGAACGCCGTATAGACCTTGGGGATGACATAGTTGCGGGGCCAGGACTGGCAAGCCAACCCGATGGCGTCGAGGGCTGGTCTGCGGCTGTCCAGAGGCTGCGAAGGCGCGGTGAACGGCGCCAGTGTGTCGATAGCCAGTCTTGCAACTGAGCCCCCCGGCCATTTCGGGAATTTCTTTTTGAAAGGACCCGGGCAGTTGTCTAGGTCGCAGTGCTTTGCAATCATGCCAATGACGAGGCAGTATGCGTTAAGATATAGGCTGGTTTTTTCATCCAACTTGCCCATACTGCGCAGACGCTGCAGTCCCGCAAGACTGGATGCCATGGCATTTGCCAAGGGCTCAAACACGTTTAGCAGCTCGCAGACAACCAAGGTGCAGGCGATCAGATCATCCAGGGGTGCCCGCAAGTTGAGTTTGCCGACCGCACCCAGCAGCAACCTGCGAACTTCCAAGAGAAAGTCGGAATGCACAGTCGAGAGTGTGGGAAGCACTCGCCGATAGATAACTGTCACACTTCGGAAAGCGGTCAACTCTTCAGGTTTGGCGAAGCTTGCCAGATGTGGCTTCAGGAGGCGGATTTGTTCAAAGTTGAAGAGCTTGGGGTCTGCATTAGCAAAGATCGTGAGCACGTTCAATGCATCACGTCCAGAGGGGACTGTGGAGTCATCTGAGTCGAGGTTGTCAATGAGTCCAAACATGTTGGCCACAAGTTTGGAGCAGACAGAGAATGGCCCCTCCAGAGATTTGTCCTTTGGTCTGAGAATGGACCTGAAGACCTTGTCGAGTGTCTCAGACAGCATCCCCGAGTTGACTGTCTGTATCACGAGGGATACATGCTCGGTGAGCGAGGTCTGGTAGACAGCGGTCCCATCGTCTCGATAAAAGGGGGCAAACCAAACCTCCTCGATAACTTGACGGGCTAGATCGCATACGCTTTCATCGGGATCGTGCACTCTGCGGAGCAAGCCGTTTGCAATTAAGCTGCGTAAAGCCCTGCTATGATTGCGAAGATAGATATCACGAGCAAGTTTCATGGCGCGCTTCCTCACACCGACACCGGAGTCCTGAAAGCGGTTGACAACTACCTCTGTCAGGGCGTCTTCAAGGGCAGGTCGCATAGTCATGCAGTTGCCAAGCAAGCCGAGGGCAGAGTCTCGGACTTGTGTTGACGTGTCGCCAGCACACTCCAAGATCTTGTTGAGAACGTTTGAATTGACGTCCAGGATGGACGGATCTGTCTCGAGCACCTGGTTGACGCTCTTCAAACTCTTGCTCCGCACTGTGGCTTGATCGGTTCCCATTGAACGGAGCAGAATGTTGAGGATCTTGTCATAGGCCTCGCAGAATGGCGATCGTAGCAAAATGATAGAGTAGGCAAGCTTGGCCTGGTTCGCTGAGACAGACTTGAAGTTGTACTCGTTGACAAGCCACCGACGATCCTCAATCATCATCCTCAGCCTGTATCCCAGGCGTCCGAGTTCCTCATCTCGCTCATCGTCTCCCTCTTGGTATGAGTCGTAACCGTTGTGAACCTGGGATGCCCAGCCTGTAACCAGAAACGAGATAGCACTCAGCAGGTGAGGGTCGTCATGGCACCGACCCTGAAGGGATTCGAGGGTTGCTCGGTAGGGACCGGCCCAAGCGACAATTTGCTCCACCCGGGTTTTCTGTTCCCTGGCTTGGGTCGCAAGGTCTGCAAGATAGCGAGATAAGTCATCCGCGTCATTGCCTTCGGAAGAGCTTACCAATCTCTTGACGTGAGATCGAAGTCGAGAGATTGCAGCACTGCAGCCACCCAACAACTCCAGAGCCATATTCTTTGACGGGGCTGCCGTTTTTGGGCCTTCAAATTGTTGCACCATCATGAATACCAAAAGTCGAAGTAGGAGCTCAGCTGACGGCCAATCAGGCAAGTCGAGGCAGGTGGTGAAATCCTCAACAAAGAGATCAAGCAAGTTTCGGTAGGGGGAATCGCCTGACTTGGTGGAGCTGATGGCACGCGAAACCATAAAGTTGATCACGTAGCTCGCGTTGCGTTGCGCAGTGTCCAAGAGCGGAGCAACTGAAGTCTCGAGATCTTTGATAGAGACAACATGCTGTCTCGCACCTTGCTCCTCACTCTTAATCGAGGACACAAAGCGTTTGCTTTCAGGAGGAAGGTTCTCGTCGTCGTCATCTTCTTCCTCGCCATTGATGTTTCGCATCAACTTGTTGCGATTGCGCTCCTTGTTGTTGTTTACTCGCCCCGAGCTGGCTTGAACCAATCTCATGATCAAAGCCGAGACCGGCTGAATGCTGCCTCCATCAGAAAGCTTGAACTGCCGAGCACTCTGCTTGCCGACTGGCAACTTCTCAAGAGAAGTGAGGATCTCGTCAATGATGCCTTGGCGCTGTTGGGGCTTGATCAGAAAGATTTGGCAGAGCATGTCCATCGCCACGGAGCGGAGGCCATCGAATTTCTGAACACCAACAACGGAGTCCTTTTCGAAATAGGCGTTGTCCATAAAGATTAGTCGGGATGCGGTGAACTCGAGCGAATTGATGACAGTATCTGAAAGCTCAATCTTTGTGACGAGCTCTGCCAGCAAGGCGAAGAGCTTTTGGCAGCCCAAGAAGATGGTTGCGATGGGTTTCTTGTTCTTGGAAAACGCCTTGAAGGCAGTTGCAGCAGAGCCAGATGGGCGGAGCTCCACCAACAGCATCACAATGTCTTCTGTGACCTTTCTGAAAATGTCGACACTTCGCTGAATGACGGTCTCCGAGTAGAGTTGCTTGTCGTCTCTACCCCCCGAGAGAATGCGAAGGCATGTTCGAGCTGACTTCAACATTGTCTCCACGTCTGCAAGCTGTTGCACCCAGGTGTTGACCTCCTCCTCGGACCAACTATCGTCAACTCGCATTTCCCAATCTTCGACCTGCCTCAAGCTCGCTTCACTCAGTTTCATGATCTGCATTAAATGCTCGACCGGAACGCGGTCAAAGCATCTCAGAGAGATGGTCTTTTGAATTGCACCATGCATCTTCTGTTGCGTAGAGGCGGTCATAGCGACCTCTTGATCTTGTGACACGGAGACGATATGATCATAGCCGGGTTCCATCGAAAGCACTTTATGCACCGAAGTGAAGACTGAACGGACAAGCTTGTCGAGGGTGTCCAGTGCCGCCTCGCTCCGCTGACGCTGGTCGAGACTCTCGCCAATCAGATCTTGGCTGTCGGAGTACTCTTGTTGGTTTCCTTTCCGCACCGATAGATGATGCGGATCGTCGGGTCGCTCCTCCACTTCGAGATACTCATGACGGTTGATATTCACGACGGGAAGTTCGATACGGAAGGCTGGGTTCTGACCAGCTTCAGGAGTGGGCTGAAGTGGCTTAGCTAACAGGTGTGGTTGCATTTGCATCTGCTGCGGGTACTGTTGTGTTTGGTGCAGATGTTGCGACTGAACAGGAGCGGGAACCTCTTGCTGGGTGAGGTTCCCAACGTCAACGTACGCGGATGGGTCAAACTGTCTCTGAGACGGTATGGCAACCTCAATCCTGACAGAGTTGGACCTATGGGCCTGAGAGTTTTGAGCCGGGTGTGAGGGTTGAGGAGTAGTCGGCGCGTTAAGTGAAGTGTGAGGCGGCTTGGGGGTCGGATGGCCTTTTAGATGGCCGTTCGGTTGCTTCGATTCGGGTACGGTCGACTTTGACGCTTTGTAATAGGATCCTATGCCTACTTTCTCAACGATCGCTTTCGAAATCGGCGACAGGTCATCGATCAGACCCTTGCCGGTTGGCGGAGCTGAGGACGTTCTCGAGACGGCGCAAAACTTGCTGTTTATTGTCAGCAGGGATATCAAGATGCGCAGAAGTAGTTTCCTTACTAGCGAGTTCTCTGGCCTGGCTTGATGTCCTGCAGAACATGGTCGACGACTTGCTTGACGTTTCGCGGCATATGGGGCTGCCCAGCGATCTCTTTGTTCAGGGTGTTGAACTCTTGGGCTTGGAACAGGTCGGATAAGGGCAACGAGACAGAGCCTGAGCCCAGGGTCGGATCGGGGATTATATCTGCATACAGTGAGAAGGATTTCATCCAAGGATGATGTTGTGATGGCTAACCGGAAATGAATGGGATAGTCGAGGTCTGTGGTGAATAAGGAAGCGACTCCTGTAGCGTGAACGGGCGCGAGATGGTAGGATTGGGGTTTGTAGTCCCCTGATGGGCAAACAGCCCATTTTGGGGGCCGCCATGGCTATTTGGCTGCATATTGTTCATCCTCGCACAGCTCGGGAAGGCGAATCATCACATAGTTCGCAGGGCAGAAGCAAACGGATGACGCCGCATGGATAGGTAGGTCGGGGTGAATTGGGGAGATGCGCTGCAGGGCGCGAAATCGTTGAAGCAGCCTTCAGGATTGTTCATTCGTGTGAGGTGCTGCCGCGGGTCGTGGTTTGTGCAAATGAATGTCGGTCAAAGCATTGTTGACCTGTTGAATAAAAGTAGCCGGCGAGGTTGAAGCCTGGGGAAGCAACAGCCTCGCGAGCTTTCCTTAGATGTTGATTGACAGATAGTGGCCCGTGCGCCAGGCACGGGGCCAGTCGGCGTTTGTTCCGTTGCGCGCCATCCGTCGCCTTGTCGTTATCAGTTTTTCCGAGAGACCCTCCCAGCTCCGGTTGAGCCTATGATGGCTCAGCCAATTTTTGTCTCCAAATTTGTCCGCCCTTCTTCGTCCATCTTGCGCTCCCCGAAATCCGTTTGGGCAAACTTGACCCAGCAAAAAACCATGGCGGCAATTGGAACCCTTGTCTTCTGTACCGACTGCGGTAATCTCCTGCCCGCGACCAAGGGCACGCAGAGAAATGTGTTGCGCTGCGAGTGCTGCGGTGCCGAGAATAAGGGTATGTTTGCCGCCCAAGCTGCAGCTTGATTGTCTTGTTTGGCGGCATTTCTAACGCATACTCGCAGATACCGGCTCCAAAATCACAGTCACACAAACAAAGCCCTCCGATTTCCCATCTTTCCTGAGGCAGAAGCTGCAGTCGAGCGTGCAGGCCGTCGAGAAGCACAATCTGCAAACGGAGAGCACAGCGCATGAGCGATGCCCCAAATGTGGCCGCGAGGAGGTCAAGTACACCACCGTGCAGCTGCGCAGTGCAGATGAAGGTTCGACGGTCATCTACAACTGCGAATGTGGAAACTCGTATGAAGAACCCAAACTTTTTTCTATTGGCTTTATTTTTAACGGCTTTTTAGGTGGCATGAAAACAACTAGACACCATACTCGATCGAGCAAATCCATAAATCATGCAGCAGCTCCTCCGACCTCGGGAATCAAGGCATACTCCGTCTCTCCACCCTTTTCATAATCGGCGATATCGAGCGCGACGATGACACTCTCTCGAACCACCTTTTCCTTGTCATGGAGGAACCGCCTCAGGGTATCCTCGACACCCTCCTCATCACCAAGGCTACCCAGCGCCTCAGCCGCCTCGTGTCGAACCATGCTGGCCTCGTTGACATCACTCAGCGCAGCAGTGAGGGAGGGGATGGAAGCAGGGTGCGACAGCTGGCCAAAAACAAAGGCAATCTCATGACGGAACAACGCTGACGAATCGGCGAAGCCCTTGGCAAGCTCAAGCACAGCAGGAACTGCTGTGGGCAGATCGGGAGGTGAGGCAAGATCGCGGAGGGCGAACATGGCACGGTACCGGATGAACAGAGGCGCGCTCGTGTCCATGAGCTTTCGGCCGAGCTCCGCAACCTCGGCCTTCTTGTCGGTTTCGGGCATCGGGGGCGCAGGGTCGATAGAAGAAAAGGCACTAGAACAAGATGTCAGTGGGAGGGTAACCTCGAAATAGAATTTACAAACCTTGGACGCAGCTTCTCCTTTTGCCGTTCCTCCGAGTTCTCCCACTCAATGCGCTCAATGGCAATCTCGCACGTCTCAACAATGCTAATATCCTCCTCCTTTCGGTCACGGTACTCTCGGAGGATGTCCAGGTTGTCAGCCCAGCCCAGAGCACCCAGGGCCTCGGCAGCCTCATGACGGCACATGGGATCCTCCTTGAGATCGGCGAGAACTTCGCGGAGAGGCTTGACGGCAGCGGTATTGCATGTCTGGCCGAGGCAGTATGCAAGCTCGTGCTTCAGAAGGGCAGAAGGCGAGGTGAAGCCAGCCGCGATGGCCTCGATAGCAGCGACCTTGACGGCCTCGGGGTTGATCGGGGTCACTGCCACGTGCTTGAGGGAGAAGAGAGCACGGAAACGAATGGGCAGAGGGGTATCCTCGGAGCAGAGGGACTCCCTCAGCTTGAGGACCGTCTCCATGGAGGTGGGCTTCTCGGCGTCGGACGACATTTTTCTTCTTCAACGAGCGTCTGCGGTGATGGCGATCGCGGCGTCAGTTTAGGCTACGGCTCTCTTCAGAAAATTGAAATTTCCAGCCGCGGGGCACTCGTCTTATCTTATCTGGCGGGGTCCAGCATCGGATGGATGTGTGGGGTGGGGTTTGGCCATGGACATTGGATGGATGCAACGCGAAAAGTCGCTGCGCAAAAAAGCAAAGTGTTATCAATCAGGGTCCAATTTCGGGCCTAATGGGGCGCCTAACAAGTTAATTTGCAAGGAGGGTCGACTGATTCCGTGGCGATGTGGTATGAAATCAGGCGAGGTTCGGGGGGCCTATGGTGCTTTGCTGTGTGGGATTGCTCGACTGAACTGAGGGGAAGACCTCCCACTCTCAATATCCCCGAGTTGTAAGAATTGACATTGCCTATAGGCAGCGACGGTATTCCAATATCGTTCGACGCGGCATCATCCATTTCCGCATGCAGCTGAAGCGGTGGCGGCCAGAGCGGCTCGGAGATGGGACCTATAAGATGTGGTTGAGCGAATTGGTGTGGTCGCCGCGTCAGACGGGTGCATTTTCATGACAGATTCGAGCTTGGCGTGCCGTACAAGTGTCTGAGGTCGAAACAGTTATCGTAAAGGCCGGCAGCTCCATGTATAGTTATCAATCAAGGATGATGCAGTTGAACGAGAAGTGCTCATAACCCAGGAACTGACCGACTGCGGAGCCAAAAAGAAAAGTGGAACCACAACCTGACCCACGAAAAGGATCTATAATTTGAGGCAAATCGCGCAGATCTCACTTAATTCGATTCATGTCGAATTCGATGGTTTCGTGGTCTAACGGCTATGACTGCGGATTCTGATTCCGCCAGCGAGGGTTCGACTCCCTCCGAGACCTTTCCTTTTTGTTCGTGGTGACAATTCGAATCTTCAAGTGTGAAGCCATCACGAACTATGCCGATCCCGCAGCGTGGGGTATTACCACAAACAAAAAAATGTCTACAACACTGAGAATACGGGTATATGTATTAAAAATGCGCCACTCCATGTGTGAAGCGGTTATCTAGGCATAATATTTTTCTTGTATTTTTTACCGCATGGTATTGTATTGTTATTCATACCTCATATCAGGCTCCGTTGTCGGCAAATGAAGGCTTTAGGTTAAGTAGGTAAGACACATGACACCAGTTGAATTGCAAAATAATTGCTTGAAACCGTAGGTTAATAAAATTACAAAAGAACCACCATAGAGCCCTCTTCGAACTTATCGTCTTGCTCTTATTCATATCCCCCTTCTCCTGTACTTGTTCGACAGCATGGAATCACTGGATAGGTATTTTGTCATTCAAGCCTGTCACTCCGCGGCGATGGTAGCGCAAACCATCATCCGACGCTTGCTAAGCAGCGAATCAGCGTGGACGCTTACTTACCCTACGTGATGAACCTCGACTCAAGCGCCTCTCGATCTCTCATCTGAATCATACACCCATCTCTCTATTTCTTTCACCCAGAGTATCCCTTGTTCAATTCTTCGCACGCGGGGTTCTTAAGTACACTCGTTGCACCTTCGCTGTCTGCGCAGTGTGCATTAATAAGCTTCGGCACTCATATCGCCACCCTCCCTCGTCACTCGACTCCTCACCAAACACAACGTCAGCGCAAAAATGTCACCTTCGCTCGAGGCGCCGGAGCCTGTGGAGGATGTCATCGCCAATCCAATAAAGCAGAAGCCGCAGCTCGTCGCTCCGGAGCCCCAGCACTGCCCGGGTCCCGAGTCACAGCAGGCCGGCACAGCGGACTCGTGCGCCGGGTGCCCGAACCAGGCTATCTGCGCTTCGGCGCCAAAAGGTCCCGACCCGGACATTCCTATCATCTCAGCGCGCCTTGAGAATGTCAAGCATAAGATTCTCGTGTTGAGCGGCAAGGGCGGCGTAGGGAAGAGTACATTTACGTCGCTGCTGGCGCACGCCTTTGCGACCAACCCGGAGAGCACGGTGGGCATCATGGATACAGATATCTGCGGGCCCAGCATCCCCAAGATGATGGGAGTCGAGGGAGAGACGGTACATGTCAGTGGTACGGGATGGTCGCCGATCTGGGTCATGGACAACCTTTCCGTCATGAGCATTCAGTTCCTGCTACCGAACCGGGACGACGCCGTTATCTGGCGGGGCCCCAAGAAGAACGGTCTCATTAAACAGTTTCTCAAGGACGTGGAATGGGGCGATCTCGACTTTCTACTCGTGGATACACCACCGGGCACAAGCGACGAGCACCTCAGCGTCAACTCATTCCTGAAAGAGAGCGGCATCGACGGAGCCGTCATGGTCACCACGCCGCAAGAGGTGTCACTGCTGGACGTGCGCAAGGAGATTGACTTTTGTCGAAAGGCTGGAATCAGGGTATTGGGACTCGCAGAGAACATGAGCAGCTTTGTCTGCCCAAAGTGTTCCAATGCGAGCGAGATCTTCAAGGCGAGCACGGGAGGTGGTCGGGCACTGGCAGAGGAGATGGGTATTCCCTTCCTGGGATCAGTACCTCTGGACCCAAGGATCAGGATGGCGTGTGATTACGGCGAGAGTTACTTCGACTCGTTCCCAGACAGCCCAGCCTGTATCGCGTTCCAAGGGGTGGTCAAGAATGTTGCGATGCAGTTGGGATTGGATACCCAGAGCGTGTTGCCGGACGAGTAGGCGGCAGCTCTTATATAGTTACGTAGATTATGATATCGCTGATTTTCCATCTCCTGTTTTGCTTGCATATCAACCCGACTTGAGCTTGTCGGGGATCTCTTCCAAATCTTCAACAGATTCGATATCAATGATTCGTCCGGCCTCGCTCGTGTTTCGCGTCAGCTCCTTGGCGCCGGCGTAGAGCATCCTCATCTCGGCGTTGCATGTAACAGGGAGGTAGAAGAGCAGCACGTATGGGACAGACAACCGTCCGTCACCCTAGGTCTGTCAGCATTGTATAGGTATAGGCTCGATCGGGCGTACCATGGTGAGGGGGTAGCTCAGGAGGACGAAGCGCGGCGCATGGTCGGGAAGGTCATCGCCGACTTCCTCGAGGGACTTGTAAACGACCTTGTCTTCATCTTGGCGGATCTCGTATGTGTGCTTGTCAATCATGTCTGGCGAGTCGGTGAGCTTGGGCATGCCATGGCGAGGCGGCAGTGGGACCGGCGCGGACAAGGAGACATACATACAAATAACGGCTTGGGGATCCTTGGCCCGCGAGGTAGTCAGTCGGAACTTGCGGAGGTGATCCTTGGTCTCCCCGGAGAAGGTGTACAGTCGCGATTCGGACGCCTAGGCATGTGAGCTGGTGGGGGATGGGGATGAAGGCGTAGGGGACATACCATGGTGACTGTGGGTGATCAAATAAACAAGGAACAAGGAACTGAAGCTATAACTGCTGCTATCGTGGAGCTCTAAGCTAAGATGAAGCTCTGGTAGCTATCACGAGATGGACTAGGGCAGTCAGTTGAGAGTCACAAGTTGGGCACCTCAGCTCAGCCCCTCCACGATTCAACGAACTCCGAGAGAAGACCGCCCCCACTCCCCGTCCGTCCCGCCATGAGCCAGCGAGTCAAACGTCATCTGCAAGCTCCATCCCCATCCCAAACGGACGACATCCAACAAGGATCACGAGGGTCGCGGCTCCTGCGTGCGCTTTTTTGATTGAACATAAGAACTCGCGCATTTCCCTGCTCTTTCATTCGTCCGTCCTTCATGTTCTCCCGCATCTCCCAGGTTGCAAGGCACCTCTCCTCTCCCGTTGCTGTTACTGTTGCTCGCACTAGACGATCTGCATTTGGAAGCGTCATGGCTCCTATATCGGCGGATGAGCGCAATGCGCGCACCATTCAGACGGCGGCGTGTCTGATTATTGGAGATGAGGTTCTGGGCGGAAAGGTAGACGGTCTGTCGCTGTTACATGTGCTTTGCTAATACGAGATAGACTGTTGATGTGAGTGACTGGCACGACCTCAACCTCGAAATACAGGGATTGACCGAGTAGACCAACTCTGCTTATTTCGCAAAATGGTGCTTCTCTCTCGGAATTGTAAGTCACATGGCTGCGTGATACAACCTGGAGCTAAGCTGCCATAGAGCCTCAAGCGAGTCGAGGTCATTGAGGACGACGAGAGTGAGATCATAGAGGCAGTTCGAAGAATGAGCGATCGTTATGATTTTATCGTCACAAGGTTAGTCACTCATGCCCATATATGTACGATGAGTAGCTAACGTGTATAGTGGCGGAATCGGTCCTACGTAAGATAACAACTTCCAGTCTTGGCTGTCCACTAACTGTCTAGGCACGACGACATCACCTATCAGTCCATCGCCAAGGCCTTTGACTTGCCTTTAAAGCTCCACCAGGAGACCTTCGAGAAGATGAAGCTGCTTTCCAAGCCTCACCCCAACCAACCCAACTTTGACTGGGGCGTTGATTCGCCTGCGAGAAAGGCAAAGCTTCGCATGGCTGAACTGCCAACCGATGAGTCTCGAGATCTGAAGAAGCAGGCTCTTTTCCCTTATGAGGACCTCTGGGTTCCCGTTGCCGTCGTTAACGGCAATATCCACATATTACCTGGTATTCCAAGGCTTTGTGAGTAACCCAATGATGCAAATTTGGGCACCTATGGTTACGAGGGGCATGTGAGGCTGTCGACTGAAGAGAAAATACTTCTCTTTGGTGGTGTGGCTGTGACAACCCATGTGTCACCAAGGGGCGCCTTTTTCATGCATCATCTTCACCCATTCATATGTATACTAACCGGCAACAGTCCAGAAGCTTCTCGAGGGATTGAAGCCATATATTCTGCCAAGGCTCGCGGATCCCGAGGGTACAGGAACACATAGAATTCTGTTCTCGACCCCTCTTCCTGAGAGCGGCGTGGCTGATTTCCTCACGACACTGGCCGCCAAGGTTGGGCCTAAGGGTATCAAGGTCGGAAGTTATCCTCGCTGGGGCAAGAAGCACAACACGGTCACTCTTGTTGGAAGGTGAGCATCCAGGTGAACTCGTGCCGGGCCATGCTGACAAGAAACAGGGACCAGGATTACCTCGAGAGTCTGGTTGCCGAAGTCGAAGCCGGCATCCAGGGTTTAAGAGTTACCGCCGAAGGCGAAAACAGCGAGGAGGAGTCCACAAAGGAGCCAGTAAAGGCAACCGAAGATGCGACCAAGGACACTGTAGAGCCTACAAAGGAGCCATGAGACGGGTTGTATAATCACACCATAATGGATACACTGGTCGACAAGTAATCGTTGCTCTTGGTTGCAGTTGTGTCAATATAGGAGGACGGCAACGTGTCACCATTGGATAGACCATGTAGTGTATACATATCTTGAATATAGATGGGTTAGAGCTGGTGTCCATCTACTCCCACATCTGCTCGTACGCCCCTGCCGTCGGGGTTGACTTGGGATGTCCGCTTAGTTACCCTAGGCGTTGCAGGAATATCCTAGAACCTGGTCCTCTGGATAGCCATGGGAGCAGCTGACTGGGCGTCGATCTTGACGGTTTTGATATGGATGTCTGAGCTGCATCGCCCCTGCGGGCCGCAGTTAGTGAGGGGTTTTCGAAGGAAAAGCAAGACTGTTAATGGTCGTGTCTCAGCCGACATTTGCAGGTGCCAGTTGACGGTCTGTTAATATAGTCAATGTAATAAAACAAAGCCCACCGACAGCCAGCATCTGCGCCAACGCACATTGCAAATTCTGACATGGCCGGAGCAAAGCCGGAAGGACTCGCCCAGTTTAGGCGACGTTGAGGCCGATCTGCACACCTGAGCAACCGAGATAAGACATGGAAGCGGATGTGAGTCTCATTTCCCAGGGCCGGAACGTGGTAGCGAGCGACCTGGACAAGCCTTCTTCCGACAAAGCACACAATCCATCATACGATTTGAAGCAGAAGAGGGGCTGGGCGACTTTCTTGCATTGCAGATCCCCCGAGGAGGAGCATTGAATCCGAGACGCATCGGCGCGGGAGGCTAGGGGCTGGCTCGAGCAGCATGGAATGGTACGGTGGGTTCAAGACTGACTCGAGCTCTCCTCCCTCCTAGAGTTGCAAAGGGCTAGAACGAACCTGGGGTGCGTTATCGACCAGGGGTAGCAGTGGACAAGGCGGAGGTGGGGAACTGGTGAGCAGAGCAAATCACGGCGGTGGTAGCAAAGCTCGTGACATGATCAGTGCCGAGGTCAAAACGTTAGAGCTCAAACCGGGCCTGAGGGAGATTGAAACATGACATGACGAGCGCCTTGGCGGGTAGAGCTAGACGCGAGGGCAATCTAAATACCGAAAAAAAAAAAAAAAAGGGGCTGTTGATGGGTGTGCATCGTGGGTATCGCTGCCAGTCCAGAAAGGAGCCTAGAATGGTGGAGACGAGATGCCCCATAGGACGTCATGTTCTAGAAGGCTGACGAGAGGCTTGAGAGCTCGGGTACTTAGCTTCGAGGCGTTGTTTGTGGTGCCTAGGAGGCATGCGGGAGTCGGCTGGGAGCTGAGAGGCGGGGAGGGAGCTTTGAGACTCGAGTAGAGCAGAGCTTGTCCTCCATATCACGTGAGCACGTACCCACTTCTAGAACTCGCATCTAGGCTGCAAGTCGTAACTCTTTCTTCAAGCATCGATCTATGATAAAAACATATATAAGCAGAAAACCACGGCCATCTTACTACACAGGAGAGCAGAACTCACCTATGAGAAATTTGTAGCAGTTCTCCAACACAACCAGTCATTCAGGTCCGGTATAGCAGTCGCTTTTTTTCTGCGAGTAGACGCATCTACCCATGAGGATTCGGCGCCGCCAGGCGCCCACATCAGGCATGAGGAATAATAGGATCTCGTGAGTTTGGTTTGCCGTTCTTGTCGAGATTTCTCTGCAAACTGCGCAGAGACTGTGCCCAGACACTTGAGTGCAATGCGCGAGGTGGCGGAAGCCATGGTTCGATTCCCATTATTCTGTTGGAGGACGATGCTTCACGTTTTCTCTTGTGGTTGGTCGCAGTGGCTTGTTCTATCTGAGCAATGGATACTCCTGACAGTCGCGTGCCAGAGCCTAGGCGGGAGCATCAGCACATCCCACAGTTGAATGCCACGATTTGACGCACCACGCCCACAACCAAGCAACGAACCACAGCTAGTTTACTCAACTCGTGGCCTTGCTACATGCCTTTTGACAACGATCTTAAGTTTCGGTAAAACGAATGCGATATTTCAGCCAACCGTTGGTGGTTCTCGGCGAAGATCGCTCTAGCCCCCTTCTCTGACCGAGAGAGCGCATCGTGCCGAAAGTCCAAGTCAATGCTTGTTTTCGTAGTACTGTAGTTGAGCAGGGTCCCCCCATTCCCTTATCATGTGTTATGAGGAGGCTCTGTGATTGGTGATTGCATTGGCTACTGGATCTCTCTGCGAAGCTGTGGTTCTGTGTAGAGGTTGGATGTTACGTTGTGCCTCGAGTCAACTCCTACTATGCCGTACAAACCCAATTTCTTAGCAATAATTGTGATGACAGAACAAATGCACAATCACTGCAATCAATCAATATCACATCTTTCGATAAGTTGTCTGGCCTTGATAATCTAGTTGTCCTCAAAAGATAACAATATCATTGTCTTGTCACAGATCAACTAGTTCCCACCTGGGGTGTACCGAGCCTCACACCAGCTGAGGCAACCCAAACGGGCATTCCGTCAAATCAGGCCCCCCAGAAACGCCTCCTGCATCTGCATCGTTAGCCTTGTCACTCGTATCAAGACGCAATGACCGTGATATCCTGTGATGGGTGCGATCTCTGTTGCATTTTTGGTGATGAGATCTGGCTCACCACCCCCGTCACCTGTGCATCTGTCGCCATCCACCTAACCCCCACCCGGCACCTTTTGAGCACATCCTCGCATCTTCAACAGCCTCAAACGCGCCGGCGCCAATGGCACAACGTGGTGGATGTGCGCCAGCACCTAGGGCGGCGGCCACTGTGACGCTGTAGCCCTGCATGGACGATGGTGCTGGTGCAGGTCGTCGTGGGGTGTGGAGTCGTGTAGCAGCCAGGGAGCATGCCGGCAGGGGGGAAGCTCTCTGAGAGGATGGGTGGGCATGTGTCTGTCTGTCTGGGGATGACAGTGACGGATGCCGCAGAAGTGGTGAAACTTTGTTTCTGTGCTGAGCCCCTTTTTCTCTTTCAACGAGATGAACCGGTGAATGGGGAGCCGGGACGAGAGATGCAGGTCCTGATGGGCCTCGGCAATGGTTGGGTCTGTCTCTATGCGGTTGAGGCAGTTGATGCATAAAGTGGTTGAGGGGGTTGCGTCTTGTTAGACTGGCTAGTACATATCTTCAAGGCAGGTTGCTTTTGGGTCATGCAATTGCGTCGCACCTTGAGGTTTGAGACGTAATGACAACTGAGCCGTCAACTGCACCGTCATGATAGTGCACAGTAACTGTATCTGCTAGCATACGGCGGGTAGAAGCATACCTCCCAGGCACGTACGATAACGACGCAAAGACGTTATCAGGAGCCTGGGGATGCCAAGTCGAGTCTCGCCCAACCCACCACCGCAAATCAATCCTAGGGTGGAACTCGGCGACACAAGAGAAGAGAGACGGCGTGGGCGCTTTACTCAACAGGACCCTGATCCCTAAGGCCCTGGACTTAGCCTACGAGACTAAGCTGTTTAAGAGCAAGCTACAGTAGCATCGGAGCTTGTCCCAACTCCTCACCCCTTCCCCAGGTCGGTCCAGGGGCATGGAGGCGGAAAGCTGTTGGAACCGTTGCGAGGCGGGACGGAGAGACAAAGGGACCGGTGAGATGGAAAAGGGCAGAGACAAGGAGCGAGACAGGCTATCACATGAGGCGAGAGTGATGAGGGTCATGACGGGAACGACCGGCTGGGAAACGCTTTCTCGGTGCTGCTGTTGGTTGACTGGTGATACAAGGCGCGGCTCACCTTGGTTGTACTGGCGCTTGGGCCATGGAGAAGTGCACCCCATTGGATGGCGAGACGGCCGAGGTGACGGTGATGGGCGAGTTGGTGATGGCGATTGGGTTCCCCGAATGGGTCGGTTTAGATGTGAACCCTCGGTGATCACTGCATCTTGTAGGTGAGGTGATTGAGGAGCCATGCTCGCTCGCTCAGGTCAATAACCAGCTGATTTAATGACTGGGAACGTCAACTGAAGAAACAAAAGATGGAGAAGGGAGCAACGGCAGTCGTGGAGTATCACCACTGTAACAAGCGGGATTCTCATTTCCAAAAAGTCGCGGAGGCTCTGGACGGATGGAGTAAGTCGACGATCGATGCCAGGGCCATTGCTCAAGTGAAAAAGGCCGGGGTCAGGACCGGCGTCGTTCGGAGGTGTTTCCGCAGTCCATGCACGACGAACGATGGACGACAACGACTTCACCACCACCACCACCTGCCTCGCTCGGCGAACAGGAGAATATTAAGATAAAGGGATCAACTAATTTCTATGTATTACTCGGCCAAATGGTCGAGTAACAGCAGCCGTTGAGCTCTCATCGGTGACGGGCCTCTAGACCGGAGGTTGGTGTTGTGATGAATCGAGGTGAAAGAGACCCTGGCAAGCAAATCAATCCATCCAATTCCCCCTTTTCTGCCCACTTCTGCTGCCACCCCCTCCCCAGTCGGGGTATCATACAAAATGTTACTCGACTCTGCTACAGTAGCGAGAGGAGAGCCATTGTTTGTTCAGTTGGGTGCAGCACGCACTCTTTGCTGCGGGAGCACAAGAAAATGGGGGCACCAAGATATACGGTGAGAGGCCGCTTATACATCCATACATATAGGATGGAAACAAACGGACGGACGGGGACGAACGAGTACGAGGCCAGCGCGGACCGTACCTTAATGCTGTGCGAGACGTGCAGCAGAACAATGCAGAATGGACGGAAGAAGCACAGCACGCTACAGTGCGAGTACCATTGGCAGAGCAGACGCAGCCAGCCGCTGCCCTTGCAGAAAACTGCATGGAGGCCAGCGACAAAAGAATGGACTCTTTCTCTCACCACGGCAGGGGACTGATTCGATTCGACTGGCCCCCCCCCGGTCCCCCAAGCGTTCTGCTCAACAGCGTGCGGCAAGGGCCCCAGTCCTGACGTCCATCCGTCCATCCATTCAGAGAGAGAGCCAAGCTTGACCCGCAGAGTCTCTCTCCCACACCCCCCTCCCCCCTTCACCAACCCCTTCTGCAAGTCGACCATCCATCCGCCCACTGGGAGAGCTTGCTGAGAAGCCACTGAAGGTCGTCGATTGCTGACCAGCGACAGCAGCCCACCGGGGCCAGGGAAAAAAAAAAAAAAAAAACACACCCACCCCCCCC